>LYUA01000123.1:484363-504616 GCA_002093875.1 Calopteryx splendens
ACGAAGAAGTTTTGGTAATGATAGGAGAGGAGAGACGTCTATTGGGAGAAATTCAAAGAAGGCATGAGAAGTGGATGCAGAGAGTGCTGAATGGCAATGGTTTGTTGAAGAAAGTGATAGAGGGTAGAATGTTGTGTAAGCGATGGAGAGGGAGGAAAATATTAGGCATGTTGGATGGAATGAAGGGAAGCAGATATGCAAAAAATAAGAGAGGGTTACTGTAGGGGTTTTTCCATCAGAGACCTACTTTAACCAGTAGATTAACAATAATAACTATGGATCAACTCAAATGGTGTCCTTTTGTCAGAACATATTTCTCTTAAGCTGCACCTGTAGTGAGTGAGAAAAAATGTATCATTGCCATAAAAATCATATTACCATAAAAAAGTTGTTTTGTTAGTTTGTCTAAAGGCTGCAATAAGGTTTTTAACTCCTTTCGGTATCTCTACCGGATTAGGTTCTATAACTAGGATGATTGATCATTTTTATTTTCCTTGTTTCAGAATAAGCTTTATTCTACCTACACAATTTTAGTATTTTATGAATATAAAGCATGGTAACACGCGATCATTGATCAGTAACTCAACAATGGCATTCCTCAATTTATTCCTTGGATAAGATGTATTTGTTTGAAAAACAGAACTTCTATTCTTTTGCTGAAAGCATACATCCCCTTCAAATGATTTCTCTTAAACTCGAGACCTAGCTAAATATCTTTCTGGCACCCGAAAACGGTAGATTCACACATTTCGATCAAAATCATAAAGGAAACATATGAATTATCAGAATCACTCCTTTTATCAATTTTTCATTATTTCTAATATTTGCAGTTCTGTACAACCTCTTAAGTAAAAAATTGCATTCCCCTGTTTGACACCCCCCTTCGGTGAATTATCCCTAAGTCGTTACGTCGTCGGGACGTTAAATCGCTTTCTTACGACCGAAAACGGTAGAGTCACCCCATTTAATCGAAATCCTTAGGCTCCTTTTTGAGAAATTATTTGCAAGAATTGCTCGCTTTATAGAATAGGATTTTCGTAAAGGAATTATCAGAATTTGAAACATTTATTTGTGCATAAATTTAGTGAAACGTTGCGTTTAGTAAAACCCCATTTGGAGAACTCCTCTTTTTTGTATTTGTTAAGTTTTAATCATTCATACAGTGACTATAAGTCTATTAATGTAATATAGTGTGGCATGAAATTAGACTCGAGGGTTATTTTTGTCACGTTTTATCTCTTATCCTACGGAGCTAGGTTTGGCCAAAATGCAGTGGGCTTATTTTTAAGTTAGTTTCACCTTTGGGTATTTGAATTCGAACCCTTGAATTATCGGGTAACCGGTGATTATCATGGAACGGACTTATTTAATTACGATTTTCATGCATTCTCATCAGGAAAATAAAACTCTAATTATAACCTTTGTTAAAAAACTATTTTTGAACAAAAGTTTTAAGGCAACTGTTTTGCCCTTATTTTACCGGGAAAAAATTCTCCGATAGAATTAAATCCATAATGGCATCTTTATCCGTTTAAATATCTCACTATCATATTTCAACGTCCAAGGCACTCGTACAATTACTTTTTATGACAGTTCCGTTAGGGCTTGGGAAACCGACGACAAAAACCAGCCGTACAAGTCCTTTAAGACTGGCTCGTTTATAAAAAGAGTAATTAAGATAAAATGGAAAACACAATTATTTGAAGATGTTCATGAAGGTAAAAGGTGTAGGTATATACTACGGTTGCATGCATGAGAAGGCATAGTTAAAGCAAAAAATGGCACAAGTTAAAATTTTTAACGGCCGTTTGGAAGAGCCTTACCCATAAATGCTGTTCCTTGCCCTGGCGAACAAACGCGGTGGTTGCAGAATTTAAGCTGTGGTAGCCGGGAGAAAGTCTTAACAATGAGCATCTGCACATTACCTATTGATGACTGCAATTTCTGGGGTCAGGGATCAAAGGAATGGAGGCCTAAAATAATCGTTCGGCTCACACCAGCAACATCTTAGCGTGACTTGAGAGCTGCAGGATTTCTCCTTGAGTAAATGCAAACTTGTGAACTCGAGAGCATTTTTTGTTCCCGCGTCATTCGATTCCAGGCATCCCAACGATCGCCATTGTGTGTGAGACGTTTTTTCTTATCTAGACCCACCGGCACAAGGGTCCATACTGCAGGTTAACCTTATTTCATGCCGGTGACGTGTTCTAAAATTACTCTAGTAAAGAAATATCGGAAGGAGGGAAGTTGGTGCTTCTTTCCTCATGACTTTCCAGGTAGATCATATGATCTCGAAAATCATGACAAACAGATTATTTACAGCTATGTTCATCTTTTAAAACCCATTCTGACAATATCTCGAGTGCATTAAGTTTTCATAGGCATTTTTAATATCTTTCATGTAAATCATTCTCATTCGGAAGCTCATTTTATATCCACCTACAGTGGCTTTTATTTCGTATCCTCTTCCTTACTAAAGTTAATTCGAGAGGGACTTTTATTGCATCAGATATCGAAAATGGTTGTTTTTCATTTTCCATTGACTGCCGCTGCCAGTTTGTTTGCAACTTTGCAATGTAATCCATATCTTCTGTTCTCCTTTACTCTCTGTGCAATCGGTGACTCAAAAAAGATGTTTGTTTTTTATTAAACATTTGAGAAAAATATAATTTGTGGAAACTACATAGTTGTTTTTTTCATTATGAACATCCATAATTTCCACGAAGTCACGCATGATACTATTAAATATATCACATGCTATGAATCTTGATGTCAGTGGACCTTGAGCTATTCCGTTTTGAACTGATAATCACTTGAGCCGCGAAAAAGTAAAAAAAAAGTTCTTATTTCCCTATTCAAAATATAACAGAAGATAAGAAAAAGTCCTAATCCTTGAATATCGTGATTTCGGACATTAAAAAATTATCGATTGCGATATTGGTTTTAGTCAAGTTTTTCGTCAAACTACTTATGTAGGTTTGTACCTGGTGTTGATTTTGGTGATTGCTGCTGATTATTGCATGATGTAAAACGGCAGATATTAACTACATCACTTGATACAAAATTAATTTACACGTTAGCATATGAAAGCATGCAGCGCATTATATGAACAAACTAATTAGGTTCATCAAGCATTGCGTGTGCGTTAATTTCATGTAATTTATTAGATCTAACAATTTTGCTGTATTATTGTTGCTTGTTATCAATTACTTGGTATCTAGTTTTCAATCTAGAAAGAATGCACAAAATATGTATGCCATTCGACCAAGGTCGAGGTCGTCCTTCTCGTCGGCAATCAGCTGTGAACCTTACCGGTCGTTTATCGTTTGTCATTTTTCCTCGCATCTCAAATTGTTCGTGTCGCTCGCCTCCCTCTACCTGCTCCATTCCTCGTGCCCCCACTCGCTCACGCACTCATCCGTTTAAAAAGTCCAGCGTGAGGCATGTCCATCTCCCTTTCCTATTCGCGCGGGAGCCATGAAGAAAAAATACAATCCGCAAGCGAGAGAGAGGGCAGACAAGTTTCTATCGTCCGGCAATCATTGAGGAATTCCATGTAGGCTGAAGGGAAAGAATCAACAAAAAAAACACCTGATTCGAAAAACTGTTTCATTATCGATGTCCTTCCTTCTGCGTGTATTTACACTTGAACGAGTACGCATGCGAATGTAAACCAGCGTTTGGTTGCCAGCCAGTTACCTCATCAGTTATATCCATAGGCATGAAGAGAGCATCAGTACCGTTTCAAGACCCACGTGACGTTAACGTTGCGTGTTCTAACCATTTCCTCTTGTGAAAGGAGTAACTGGGGATGACTCTTCAAACTGGTTGAACCATTAAGGATTAAAATCCAAGGCTTATATCATTTTCTGTCCATAGCCTCGCAGTGGAATTGATAGGAGTTTGGGTGGCGGAAGATGCTATCGGGTGTTGGATAAGAGCTTCAGGAAGACGGACTTTTGTCTGAGATGGGGAAGATTCGGGAAATGAAATGCTAAAATAACTCATGCTTCAAGTTAAGCAAGTTGTGGCCATTCTTTCACATGCACTGTGGTGAAAGGAATTTATCATGTAAGTTTCTCATCACGCTTCATACTATTCGTTATATGAGTGCAAAATAGTGCTTGAAATAGTAGGATAAAACTAATGGATATATTTGAATTTTATGATCGACTCTTTTCGTTCGGAATTTATTAACGCCGAAATACCTACCAGTATCTAGAAAAAGTAACTGGATCCAATTTGAGATTTAACCAAATTCAATAAGGATCGTTGTTCGCCGAAGCTCGGAATCCGTCATCTCCACAGTTGATCTCGCTCGATCGATCGTCCAGGCAAAACGCTCCTCTCAAAAGTCCCCTTCGGTGGACGCTCATGAGTCTCTGCTGTGAGGGGTCGTTGAGTGCTGAGAGAGCTGGGGAAAATGTTGGCGTGGGGTCGATGACGCGGTGGTATTTAAAGAGAGGTGCAAATCGGGAATCAAGAAAAAGAGACGATCTGGCGATTTTCGGTTCGGTTATGAGGGATGGTGAGAGGGAAAACGAGATTGGGCGATGGGAGGGATGGAAGGTCGTAGAAGGGGGGAAAATGAGAGGGAGAGAATGAGGTATTCCGATGAAGAAGGGGGCCAGATGGGCGGTCGGAGAAAGCAGCGTGCGTCGTGCCGTCGGCAGGATTTCCGCGGTTATTAGCGCGGGAGCAGGGGAGCAAAAAGAAAGAGGGAGGCTCTCCGGCAAAGCCCCCGAAGGCTCGATACAGCGGAGCAAGGGGAAGATCCCGTCGCACTCCCCTCTCTCTATTCTTACCTCGTTCTTCGCCTTTCAGCGCCCGGGGCCGAATCGTCTTCTTCCTCCAGTTTTTTTTCGTTTTTTATTTCCCTTCCTCTCCTTTGCAACTCGGGTGTCTTCCGTCTCACTTTTCTCCTCCCGGTCCCTCCACTTCTCACTTATCTCTTGATCCGGAGATCGGTCGTTTCTATTCACTCCCGTCCGCTCCAACTCGCCCTTCTTTTCGCATTCTCTCCACTTTTAATTGCAATTATTTTATTTCCCCCTTTCATTTAATTTGGTTTCTTCTTCGCGGGTGTTTCATTTTTTCCTTTTGAGAAACTACATTATTATATGAGACTACACGGACTTTTATATAAATTTGTTTTTTTTAGCTATTCTCTACCGTTATACTCTTCCTAGGACTGACCGTTAACTTTTTCTCTACATCCCACAATTCTTATTTACTAGCCTATATACTATTACACAGCTACATATTCCATTTACTATTTGGTTTTATGAGCCTTAATAACGGAAATGGAGGCCTAATGGAGTTCTGCAATACCTCGCGCGCAAAGAAGGTTGTGTCGAAGAGGGGAAACTAAATTAAAAATGTCCTTCACTAATTATCTGGGGAACAGGAGAGACGCCCTTTATCTTAAGTGTCCATGATTCATTCATATGAAGAACAGCTTTCCATTTCTATTTTCGGCATTCATTGTGTTCTTATCAGTCATATTACCTTTTATTCAATGGCATCATTTTGTATGTAAATCTTTCAAGTAATCCCTTTCCAAGACCTGATTCATTTCGCATAATTATCTCATTTCCGCACATGTATCCATTTTGGGTTCTGTGGGTAAAATGTAATGCTACGGCAGTATGGTCCTCCATTAATGGCGATTAATAATATGAGTTTATCTGGGTGCTTGAATAATTATAACAAAATTTTACTCAAGACCTCTATCGATTACTTATTCCAAACTTTTTCCAAAGTTGTATAGTTTAATTTACGTTCAGAGTGATAGCTAGATCATAATTTACTTTTAAATTTGTTAGTCAGGATAGAATTTATTCAGTGTTGTACCTCTTGACCTTTGAGTTAAAATATATGTAATATTTGATTGCGAAAAGTAGAAAACTATGGCTCTCATGTTACATTCCTCACGGGATATAGGACATCCGCAAAAGAGAGAAAAAACGACTTAAAAACTTATTTAAGAAAATAAAAGGTGTTGGAGTGTCAAGGAGTTGTGATTTATGAAACTCTATTTGAGCGTTAGGCATTCACATACTTTAGCCTAACGAAAGTGTTGCCCTTATTCCTTCGTCAGCGTTCGCCAGTGGATGCTTGCCACACACTAACCACGTGTCCCATTTTTCTTTACTCTTTTCTCTTCCATTTTCACAACAACCTGTCTAAGCCACATCGTACTTTTTTCCCCGACTTCTCCCCACATCAGTTCCTCATCCCCTGAACTCCCAATCTCCTCTCACCGCCCCCATTCATTCCTCCCGCGACGCCACCCTCTCCCCTTCACTTGCCCCGGTGGCCTTTCCCGATCGAGGGGCCTTCCTTTCTCTCCTCTCCATTTCTTCTTCATCCTCGCTCTGGAGACAGGCCTCAGCATCGAGCTCCCCCTCTCTCTCGCCCAGCTTGTGTGCACGCGTTGGGTGGGAAGGGAACCGTTTCTCCCCGGCCGCTCATGCCGTGGAGCTTCTTCCCATCTCACAGTCGGAATTTTTCCTCGACGCGATGGAGTTGCGTTTGGAGCACGGGGAGTCAGACTGCCGGGGGTTCTCATAACGTGTTGATTGTATCATCACTTCCTTCTCTACTTCTCCAGTCATTGTTTGTGGGATTGTATTTGTGTCTGTGCTTACGAGTGCCCACGTTTCCTCATCTCAGTTTGAGTTCAAGCTAAGGAAATTGTCAGCAGTGTGCTTTTTTTTGGAGGCTCATAAGTGAAAACCATGGAAAATCGTGAGCTGTTTAATGATGGAGATTTATTTAATGTGAAAATCTATATTCATAGATAACTCTACAGTGCTTCGAGGATAAAATCTTCGATACGCAGAATAGTGCGGCATGTTTTGATTTTTTAAACTAGTAAGTGTGTATTTTCTTCTCTGCTTAATCGGGTAAAGACGAGCTTATGAAAAACTGGACCATTCCGCAGTGACAAAAATAAATTCTATCGTTGTTTGGCAGCGATTCTGTTGTTAATAAAATTTATAAAATTTCAAGTATAATTTTGATTCCCTCAGGTTCTACGTCTAAAGGTTTTTCATTAAGAATAATTCATAATTTCTTGTTTATTAGAAGACTGATTGTGTAGGCTAACATCATTGGATTATTTATGGTGTCTTTTGGAAACGAAGCTCTTCGAAGGCGACGTAGTGCATGATTCGATGGGGATACACTATGTGGTGATTGAGCAGTGTTGTTTTATTTTCTCCACTTTGAGGCTAATATCTAGATAAATAACTCCTTTACACTTAAAGTTTAGACCCATAGTGGATTGATTGCAGACGCCTGTCATATCTTCAACTCATGAGCGTTGGGCAGGTCTGTTTATTCGAATCATTATTTTTCGGTCACCTTAAGTATGGGACCAAGTTTATTCTTAAAATCAATTTCCTCACTCGCCCCTGCCTCTGTCCCTCGGCAAGCCCCCTAGGGCCGCAATGGAAGAAGCCCCTGTGAAAAACAAAACCGAGCCGCTCCTGCGACTCAGGAGTCGAGCGACCACGTGGTTCGCTGTCGCCAACTCGGAAGCGAGGTCCTGCGTTGGCAGCGGCGAGAATCCTTCCTCGGAGATTACGTTAACGGAGAGCATTCCCGAAAAACTCGAATCCCAAAAGACGGAGGATGTCCACGATCCTTCAACGGCGGAGCCAATGCCATCACCGTCGACATCCGGGAGGGATTCCGTTGTGGTCAGCGTGTCCGTCAATGCGAAGAGCCGAGAAGTGCCAAAGGCTGCGCGACGAGAGGACACGAAATCGTTCGCGGAAAACCTCTACGCCAATGTGGACGTGAGTCGCGCCATCAAAACACTCACCAACAGGAGAGAGAAGTGGACGAAGAGGCAGAGGCTGGGATGCAAAGCCAAAAGTGACGCTCCCGGTGGCTTGGCGAATTCCCCCTCAGATTCACCGGTTCCCCCAAGTCCTCCTCCCGAGAGATGGGTGAAGTGTACTAGCGTCGTTCTGATTGGCTGCAATTACACGGAAGAGGAGATGGACGTGAGTTTCTATTCTATTTTTAATCGTGTGTTTTTTCTCAAGCGCGTTGGGTGTTGAGAGGGGTAGTTTTTTTCTTGTTGGTCCCGAGTCCTAAACGATAAATGTTCGCATATTTTATGGAGATTTGAACGCTCGTGACGCAGGTGTTACATATTAATTTTTTTCGTCGATGTAAATGAAAACGTACCGTTGTGCGTCTGTCCTTTTGGAAAATATGATGGATCGTACGGAGTTTACTCGCTCTCTCATATTTTATTTTTATATTTCGACAGTATTTTCATTTACATTGAAGATTAATATGCATAAAATATGTACCCAAAGTGGAGAGTAGTCGCTGGTATCGGCCATAATATGCCGTGGGGCGGGTCCAGAAACCTCTTTTTGGCAATAACGAGGATTTCGATCTCGTCGCACCTGACTGGTTCTCGGTGAACATATCCATTGGTTTACACGACTATTATTTGGTATCCCCGTTCTTAGCCGCTAATCTTGCGACCTATACACTTTTATCTGTGCGCATTGACGTTGAGTCCCCTCTTCGCCGTGATATTCACTTTATTGAAGTTAAACTATGGAAATAACGAGGGTGTTGGATACATTTTTAAGGCTGTAAAAATCAATAATCCCACTTTATCTTTTTGATGTGTCCCGGATAAATATCTTCGCCTCTCTTCCCTGGTCTGGTTGATTCGTTTTGATGTCGTGTGGCAAGAATTCAGTGCGGAATTCCAGCAGTAGCTTACTTTCCCACTTTTTTCTACTTAGGCCTCGTTCGCCTTGGAATCAACTTGCGGGGCGTTCTTTCTTCTGGGGGCCGTTATTGTGTTTGAGCTACTCTTGATCGTGATTTGATCATACGTGAGTCAAGGATCATGGAAATTGCAGTCGCAAACACAGGAATACCAGTTTCAAGAATGATTGAGAGAAGTAGGCTTTACTCTACAGGGGAACATTCATTTAATTTTTGAGTACGTTTAGGTAAAGCCACCATTTAAAAATGCTTTATTCAACCCCGGATAAAAAGCGGACTGAATAGGAAGTATGTAAAAATGGCATTTTGTTTTCAACACCATTCACTACATGGGCATTTCAATTTCTGCGAAGGGGAGAGGGACTCCATATGTTACACGCTGCTTGTGATTTATTGTTAATTATAAGAAAGTTCCGCAATTATTTTTTGGGATTTTCTCCTGGAATCAGACGTCTAGGCTTCATTTCGAGGGTTTTGGATGTTCGCGCAATTAGTTTGTTACACAAAGCAATATTCTTAATAACTGCGACGCTTAACCTGCCTCAAGAGCTTTGGTAGAAATCAGTCGAGCATTTCTCTTTTCTTCGTGTCTATTTCATCCTATTGCAAGCAAAGTAATGTGTCCAGTTACATGCAGATACATCCAGCTTCATATAATGGAGATATCGTATTGTGATGAGCGCTAGAAAACAACACTGCAATTCCGCATGAACAATTTATTCCACTACCATGACTTTCCCACTGTGTAGCACCATCATTTGATAATTAAAAAAGTACAAGACTATATATACACAATCCAATATTTCTTATGAGATATCGTATTAAATTAGCTGGTCCCAAACCAAAGTGTGAGATATACAACTATAAATTAACATTCAGTAGTTGTCACTATTTAGGGCGTAAGAATGTAAATACTAAAAAATTTCAATATGAAGTAGACCATTCAACAGATTCAACGTTAAGATAGACCATTCTGGTCTCTTCCACCGAGTATTTCGTAAATAATTAAACAGCTGTAAATGAGTTCCATTCGACAAGACCTATGAACTTTCTTCTGTATTTGTTAAGTTTTATTTAAGGACCAAGTGATTATATTAAAACCTGGAACAGTTTAACCGATTTATGCGCCATGTAATCCAGTTTATATGGGTACTGGATATCAATTTATATAAAGTCATGAATTTTTAATCGAGACATTTTATAAAAAGTTATTTATGGGTCTCCATTTAATGGATTTTTTGGGAGTTAAAAGGTTCGACAGGCGAAAGGGATAGCTGGAGCACCTCGTAAAAATGTATTTTTTTCCAACAACAGTTACATAATAGAGATTAAATATGCGGAAAACAGTTAGGTAATTCGAATACTCGTGTCTAGAGTCTTATAAAAATACTGTCATTGTTTCGGAAATCTTGTAAAAAGCCATTCTCGGAGCGCTCTCATTTAGCTATATCATGCATGAAACCGGGTATGAATTTACGTTACGAATAACTTTTCTTCGCTGGCTCTCTTCAAATTTGGTGATTTTACAGGAATAATATTTAATTGGTCTTGGCAAACTCCCGACTTCACTTGACCTCCGCCATTTTTCAATGACTGTCACTGGCTCTAATAGTTAGGTTTTCTATCATTATTTTCGCACACGGAGTGCCTATATTCAAGTTGTAAATAGGAAAGGCTTTTTTGTAAGAGTAAAAATGACTTTCTTCACAATATCGGTATGCACCACGTAACCGTGAGAATTCGAGTCTGTTAGTACCCCAGAAATGGATGTTAGTAAACAAACTTTTTTGAGTTAGAGATTAGGGAGAGAGAGACGAGAATATTGTGTCCCGTTATCAAAAGACCTGTGTAGTGGGAGGAAGTTTCACTGTTGGAAGTTTACTCCCAGGATATTTTTTTAAATATATTTTATCTTGCTTTGGGTCTGAGTGATTCAAGTCTTTTCCCCCGAAATTCTCTAATAATCATCTTCCTCAATCTTTTTTATGAAAACATGTCGTAATAAATATGGCAGCTTTCTTCCGGGTTGTTGCATTCCTTAAAATTTACTATTAATTCAAATAAAAAGGGGAGCATCACCAATTCTGAAGCTAACTTATGATAAACCTCGCTTTTTCTTTATATTTCTTCATTTACAAGTTTTTCATAAGTTTGTGCTTGGAAAGCACTTAGAGTAATACGCCGTCAGCAAAGAGAAATGAAATTCTGTTTCTCCGGTGCCTTTCGTTGTGAATAGACTGATAAGGGAGATTGAACCTTTCTCTCCCTTTATCATCATCCAACTCATGGGTCTTTTACTGCTTGATTCACCGAAGCTTAATTATAAATTTACTAATGCAAATCGTTACAGTTGAGTCTCATCTAGAGCCACTGCAAAAATTCGATTCCCAAAGCGATGAATCATTTCAATTTTTGAAAAAACTTATAAATCTTGCTACATCGATGCTAGCAAGGAATATAATCTTCAACCAACTATCACTGATCTAGAGTTATTTTGTTAAAGTCAGAAATGACAGTAGGGTATATTTTAAAGAATTGGTTGAGGGTTAAAAATAATAATAAAAGATGTAGAAAGGCAATATTTCACCAATTAATACCTTTGCTTCCCTGCTTGTAGAATGTATAATTGTGTGTATGTGTGTGCATAAGTATTGAAACCACCGGTACTCACATCCACACGTATTGCAGCACATGCTTATTTTTCGTGAGACATTGAAATCGACTGTATCACTTAACCATATTTAAGGCGTGCGACTGACATTTTGACATTTTTTAAAAATACCTTGTTTGAGCTGTCTTTTTACAAAAATAATACCGTCGTTCTTTACAAATATTCCTCAAATAAATTTATAATGCTACAGGTATGTCTATGGATATTTTTTCTATCTAGTTCGCTCTCTACATTTTTTCGTTTTCTTATTTAAAATTTCTCTTTTTACATTGCAATAAGAAAGTCTAGAAATTAGGATACAGTGATTGGTGACTTGGGTATTTTTTAAAAGCTTTTTAAATTTCATAATCGAACTTATGATCCGATTAAATCGTGCAGGTACTTCGTAAGATGTTACCTGAACGATGCTAAGGCCGAAAAATAGAAATTATTGTTTTTTTAACCTCCCCCTACAGTCGAGGACATTTCTCTCTGTGAACACTGTTAATGTACGTCCTAGATGTGAATCTAAGTTTCGACCTTCGGGTAAGCCTTGCTAAACGAGGGTATTGCTAATGCCTGTGCGGCTAACGGGATCAAGCCGTATTATATTGATTAAATTATATTCCTATCGGGAAAAATGCCAAAGCATTTTATGAATTAAATTCAAACTGATTCCGTATTCTGCATCACTCAGTGTATATTATTCTGCGCCGCAATGCCACGCACACCTAATATTTCGACCAAGTTATCCGAGAAAGGTCCTAAAAATGAGATATCTCTTCCTAAAGTGGCAGTATTAGCAGGGTAGGGGATTTACTATAATTGAAGAAAATTACACGCCGCGGCCGTTTACGATTTTCCGATGGTTTGCAATATTTTGCAAAATTTTGAGCATTTGCTATATTTATTGGCTTCATTTAGAAAATGAGTCTAAACATTTGTATAAATAGTGAAAACTGTCACTACTTATCCTAACGTCTTGTCATTCGTTCAGATTTACATGATGCGTTATAGTGAAATAATATACTGTAATATTAATAAGGCACATATCATAAGTATTTTTTCAACTAGTATACGCTATTTATCTACGCTACTTATCAATCCTAAAGTAATCAATTTTATAAGTCCATTCGAAATCTATACTTATGAATATATATTACACACCATCAAATTACGAAATCATACATTTTTTACATTAAGACAAACACAACCTGCATTGCACCGTGTAGACACGAGTTGCGTAATAGAGTTCATAAAAAGAAAAAAAAGTTATTCGACTCGTATGGGGGCATAATACTCTGCTCATATATTCTCGTTTGAAATAGTACTTAACAACTATTACCATACATTAAATATGCATAAACAAAAAGGAAAAGTGATAAAAAGCATGAAAGGGTGGATGCAAATACCAGTCCGATAGGAATTTCTATTTTGCCAAGTTGCCATTGTTAAAAAAAGCAGACATTATTTTCAGAATGCCATGAAACGAAATGTTTTCATGCAAGCACTTTGGAATGATTGAATAATCAATTGCTAGTTTTAATTACATTTATATTGCACTTTTAAATAGCGTTTCCTTATGTATCGACCCAATTTAATTTGGAAAACATTCCAGTGCTTATCATCTCGGAAAAAAAATTTCTATTAGATTTCGTTCCATTCAAATTATCTTCCGGGATCCATGAATTTGTTCCGAATCTCTTCAGGATGCGTAGGTACCGTGAGGCTCGGAAAAAATAGCGATTGGATCCAATATTACCTATAGCTGACCTGCCACGGGAGCTTGTGGGGGCTGGGGAATTACTTTCAACACGGGGTGTGCCAAATACAAAAATGATGCGGACTCGCTCAGCCGTGGGACATGGGATGGGACGAGCACAACCCCCTTGATGACATGGTCTCCCGTCCCCTTAAGAAGGGGCCCCTTCTTCGGGGGAATTCCCTCTCGAAGACCTCCGTTCCAGCAAGTGTTTCCCACGAGCTACAAAGTGCGCCTAAACAGATTGAAAACTTCGCATCGGGAGTCGAGTGGTTCTCAGGACGAGGAGAATTCTAATTCCGCCGTTTAACCGTCCGGGAGACCGTCACGGAGGATAAATATAATAATAACGTAGTCCGTTATTGTTCGCGCAGGTGGTTTTTTTCACCGACGTAATGGAAAAAGGTTCACCTGGTCGGTTAGCCGAGGAGTTTTTGTCGAGAGGCCGGAGTCATTCTCGACGGAGACGGTTTACGCATTGCTCGCCCTCAATCGTTATGATTGTTTTTTTCCTCTTTTATCAGGCGGGAGGGAAGGGTGAGGAAAAGGAAACTTCGCGAGAGGGTTTGGGAGCGGCAGGGGAAAATAGGAATGCTGTTCCAGCAGGTCGTGCCTGCTCAACTGGCCAATTGAGGAGCGCGAGAGAGGCAATCAGCTCTCATAGGTCAAGTCTCGAGCGACCTTGGTCGTTTGGAGGGGAGGGGGTGGACAGGAGGGGCGATAGATTCCGCCGCCACTGTGTAATGTAACAGGAGTCAGAGACGTACGTCTCATAGAACGGAAGAAAGTATATACGGAAGTTCGCCACTCGACCTCCGTGCTCGGCGGGTCATATCCTTCCTCCGACCATTCACTGCTACTCAGAAAGGCGCCGGGTGGGCGATTCCTAAAATATATTGTATGCAGTCTGTATAAATAATTGTAATTCGGCCAGTAATTTGTGTCCACGCAATAATTTCATGGTAAAGAATTGTCAACACTAAAAACTTGGTTAACCTTTTAATCAAAGTCCGTCAATTTAAAAAAATACAGGCTTATTTGGAAAGGCATTGAGTAGATGAGCTCCATTTTTGTCCAATCATTCTGACTACCACGTCAGCGAACGATGTATAAAAATGGAATTCTATTAAGTTCTATTAAAATCTTGGCAGCTAAAAGTGTCAATGATTGGTTTGGAAAGAAACTGTTTTCTTTGTTTGGTTTACTGCTCACAATCTTTCCTTTGTTAATTAGCAGTATAATATTACCGATATTATATTTTGGGACTGGAAATGATGGAAAGACTCCCAATGTATCCAGAAGGACACTCTCTTAGTGATGCAACATTTACTCACGATTATTGAATATTAATAAAATGTAGCCTGCATATTGCAGACAGCTATTGGCTGCTTCCAGTTTTTTTAGCTTTTAGCCTTTCAAATATTCATTGACAAACGAATGCAGTTAGTCCGCAAACAAAAACAAGGGGAGCCTTGTGGCTTGAAAGATGGGTCAGGAATAAATTGGACTTCCGCGGTGAGGAGAAACTTACTTTTGCCTTCAAATTTCAATAAAATAAATATCTTTCATACCCGGATGTCAGATGCAACTCAGAATGGTTTTTGATATCAGATGGATTGGTGTTTTGGCTAGCTTATTGGCTTCCCAATCTGGGGGATGTCTTTCCAGTTCCGGTGGTGGACGAGATTTGAATGGTTTTCCGATCCACAATATGGTTGTGTTTGAAGATCACTTCAAGTGCAGTCCTTCAATCCGTTGGAAAGTTAACCAGGCTCTTCTATTATATAAAACTTTTCAATTGATGGGTATGCATCGAACTGGCGTTCACTGTTGTTTTATTTCTTCGTAAAAACTGATTTTCTCGTCGAGCAGAAGGCACGAGGAGGGAAATTTGACGGCATTGAACGCTTTCTCAAGCGAAAATTATGTATAGAAAATTTTGGTACCGAACGCCTTAGATCCCCGTCGGTTGTCGTCGTTTATAATTTGTTAATTCATTGGGAAAATGTCAGAAACTACGGTTGGGGGCATTGACGCGCCATATCTCGTTGACCACGTATGAATGATTCATTTTGTTTCTTTAGAGAGAAAATAGGAAAAAAGAAATGTGTGCCAGGGGAAAGCACAGCGGTGAAATTCCTTCCTTTTAAAATAGCAGTGGAATTTCCCTTTGATGATCTACGGGACGGAAGGCTATTTGTACAAAACTTCAATTTTTGAGCTCGTTTAAAAATGAGTTGCATTCAGACCTACTCATCCATCCACAAGCCCATTAAATTCGTCAAAATCAGGATTTCCGGAAATTTTGAAAATATGTAGGATAGTTTTTACCGTTGCAAAACTCCCCTTCATCCTAAATGCACGCCATGAGTAGAGTATGTATCGGTCAGACTCCGTATATGATCTTTGCCCTGAGCGTAAGGCATTGGCACTCATGTCAGTGAAATCTAAGAACTCTCTGGCAGTGATTAGAAAAATCTTTTTATATAGGCTGACACCTTAAAGCATGCTCTGTGATTAGATATTCGGAAGCTGGAGTTATATAAGCCTCAGTGAATAGCTGAAATATTTTTTTTAATCCCTTGTCATGCAAATGACTTTTGCTTTAGACCGGTCACCTCCAACTCAGTAAACAGCCCGAAGAGTTGTTTTTTTTAACAGTTGAGGGTAGAGCTCCCCCTCTAACTGAGCCCTAAAAAGTTTGAAATTCACACATTCCGTGTAGAGGGACCAGTAGCAATATGCCATATCACCTATGCCTCCCAACAGTTTCCCGGGAAGTTCTGGTATTCAGAAAATAGCACTGCTTGAGTGTTTAAGGGAAGCTGTCCAGAGACATCACCGAGGATCCTCCGGTCTAATCCCATCTCTTCTTATTAATAGTAGCGCCTCTTGCATTTTATTGCTTGAAGGAGTGTAGGAATGGATTTAGAAGCTCCGTGAAGATTTCGAAAAATTAAGACATTTATTATCCTATGAAACACAAATGACTTTCATTTGGGCCATCGGGAGAGAAGAGGACTCTATGGTAGGAGGAAGGAAATGGGGTCAGAGACCCATGCCTCTCCTCTTAAAAATGCCATTGGATAAGCGCCCAATAACCATTCTAACCCAGAGGTCTTCCTTAAATGTAGAATTTCATTTATTGTAATATTGGAAACGAAATTTCTAATATCTTAAACAGTCCCGGTACAAGATAACCTACCATTCTGGTGTTTATGATATTTATATTATCTATAGTGTGAAATTGATATGGGATATGGAACAATGGAGTCTAAAAACCGTAGAAAATGGAAGTATTTGCAAAATCATCTTCCTCTATTTCGTTTTATCTGGTGATTTCGCGTCTTACATAATTTTAGTTGCAGCTCACCGGGAAGTGCCTCGAAAGAGCTTGTCAGTCTTAATGGCGAGCGGGCCTAACCTTTACTTACACGGGATTAAATAGATATTTTAGGATAACCGTTGAAAAATCTGTGAAGTTAATTGCCATTGAATGTTGCTCGCCTAGTCAAGGATTATTAGATAGAGCGTAATATATAAATGCAATTGTGACTTTTTTGTATATTAGCAGCTATCGCTGCCCCTCGTAAATGATCTCCATTCTTCATCGGCTATTATAATTGAATTGGCCGTGGCAGAAAGGCAGTAAATCACGAAAATTAAATTTATGGAAGACCGAGAACATTATTGTTCATTTTATAGATATCATGTAAAATGATAATTTAATTTCGTGTAATCGCGGGCCATTTTGTTACTCTAAGTACATGCGTCTCCAGGCTCTTTCGAGGCAGATATGTATACTTATATGCATAGACATTATTTGAACGCTATGAATATCCCTGTCAATGACCTGGGAAGTGAAAGTCTTCGCCATTTATTGCAATATCATGATCATTTTACGAGTGAAATGATTTATTTTCGTATCAAGATCGTAAATCGTTATATTATCGCTGTCACGAGGTTCGTTAAAAGTGATTCGATGTTTGGTTCGTTAATTCTCTTTGAGATAAAAGAAACATTCTCGATGTTTTTATTGGGGAAAACTTGCGGTTAGTTCAAGCTATTTCTTACTAATGCAGCAAAAACTCCCATCGCAAGACTCACTGAGCTACCTATCAAATAATAACGTTGTAATTCACGATTAAGTAACTTTCGATTCACTATTTTTTTTCCTACCCATTAAAGACTAAAAATCAGTGATCTCGAAGTCATCAGCGTATTCGACGAGTCGGAGTAAAATAATGTATGGTTGGGGACAAAGAAAATTTTGGAGTTGTATTGAAAACCTTTCTCTCGAACCAGATCATTCACATCACGTTCGTTTTGGAGAAGAATGTATCAAACTGTTCTGCAATTCTTCCAGTCAATAGAGAATAGAAACATATGATTATGCTCAGATGGATTGTTATTATCTCGCTTTCACCATCTCCCGAACATGTGCTGATGCCTCGCTAAGAAAGGTAACGTCAATTTTAAAATTCTACTTGAGATAGTCCCTTACGGAAACTTGAGTGAAAATCGGAATAAATCGTCGGAAATTTACGAAATGGTGAAAATGAGAATTTAAGTATTTCACTTTCTCTTTTGTCCATTAGTGCATTATGTTATATTTCCTTTAGACTTGATATATTTTTTCATGTATGTAACTAATACCATGTACCTATGTGGATTGGTTCTCTCTAGATTTGAGAACATCATCGTTAAGTTCTTGACTGCAATTAATCCAAAGAGTAGGGAGATCAGGGATGTCTTGTCTCTTTTTTTATTCCACGGAATGGTTTTCTTAATTTTCGATATTTTCCAAAAAAATTCTCGCATCTCAATTTCTCTGGCCTGAGACCTCAGAAAATTATCTGCTCCGATAATCCGGAAACTCTCTCTCTCTCTCTCTTTCTATTCTTCTCTTCACCTCCCTCTTCGTCTATCGATTCATCTCTTCGGAGTTCTGGGCGCACAATTCTCCCTTCCACTGTTCCGTATTCTACCTAGTTCGTGGTTCTTCTCTAAGGATTTTCCCTGCAAACGGCCCTTTTATTTTAATTATCATAAAAATGGAATAAGATCGTTTTGTATTTTTTTCTAATTGTAATTGGAAGATTTTTTTAAAATCTGTAATTCCTTGATATGAATTTTTCCATTAATTTGATTTTTCAATTAGTAATTCTTTCGTATCAAACAATTTCCATTATTTCTGTCAACTGAAATAATATAACGATTTTTTAATATTTCAGCGGATATCCTCGGGGGCATTTATTCAATTCACAAATAAAAAAATGTTGACATTTTTTTCAATTGCAATATATTTAAGCGTCGAGTAGAAATTATCCAGTGTCCCTGTATTCTGATTTTGCAGGAAGAACGCCAACCATAAGGCGCTCTAAGTAGTTTTCTCGGCCTAATCAATAATTCAGTAAAGTTAACGAACTTCGAATGTCGTTAACAACTATTCGTAATTTTGGGTCCTCAACTTTTTTTAAGACTTCCCCTCTGATGTTGTTCATTTGTTTTTGAAGAGGATCCCTTCAGTTTTCACGGGCGACGTGAAGAGCACGGCGCCAGGGACGCACGCACCTTGGATCGTTGAACCGCTCACGGTTCGTCTCACGTGGGAATGCGTTGCGACGAGATCAATCACAGATTCCGCTGGCTCGAGCGAGCCCCGTCGGTGTTGGCCTCATCACCTCTTCGATTCTCTCTCTCTCTCTCTCTTGCCTCTTCCTTTTCCCTTCCTATCCAACATAACCTCCGCACAAGCAGGCGCTAATTCTATGGGGGAGACTTCGACTTGCGAGTCGTTTGTTCACAGCATGACTTGCAACGCCGACAACGCCTCTCGAATCACTGTTTTTTTTTGTGAGAGTACACATATACCGAATAGTGTGGTGGAAGAGTTCACGTTGTCCTTTTTTTTCACTCCTGCCACTATAAAGCGAAGAAAAAACGTTGCGCTTCTGCATTTAGTGCGGCCTGTGCCCACATGTAGTGGAAGGGGCCTCTCGGTGGTAGCGCCAGGTGCTTGATGTGGTTGGTGTCTGATTCTCGTGTTCGTTGCGAAAGGGTCACCATGGGTGGATTTTGACGATAGAGGACTTTGAATGAAATCTCTTTTTATTTATGATCTCCATAAATGCCTTGAGCATAATTGAAATTTGGTTCTCAGGTTTCCGCGGCGCTTCGTACTTCCTAGTTGCTTCCTATTCGGGAATCCGTCCGCGTAGAGTTGTCATTTGAAGACGACAGTTTCTCCAGCCATCCTGCTGGCGTCTTCAGGTCTGAAGACAACAGCAGGATGGCTGGAGAAACTGTCGTCTACAAGACACAACTTCACGCGGACGAATTCCCGAATAGGATGCAACTAGGAAGCGTAATTGAAATTTCTCGGTGAAAAGTTATCGAGTGACGGCATACGTTTTTTTCTGCTTACTCCGAGGAGTTTTATCCTTTTTATATTGTCAGGTTTTAGGAAAATTAGTTTTGGAGAGGAGTCAATAAAAGAAATTTATTGAAAAAAGCGCGTTTGAAAAAGTGTGTAAGCTAGGTTTCCTGCAAATTTATGCTAAGCTAGAATACACTGACATTATTCTGATAATGACTAATTGTAATGATGGCAATTTCTGTCGGATTGGTGAGAGATGATTGAAATTTATTTTGTCTAAACTTTTTTATGGGCTCAGTTATAGTTGAACGCATCAGGTTATGTCCCAAATTATGGACGGTTTTACTCTTCATTCAAAATGCGCCCTGGTTTCCCTATGTTCGTCTGTCTATTCTCACGCGCCAAATCTCAGTGAACGAAGGAGATGGAGACTTCTCATTTCTCATGTGGAGGGCTGAATCTTCTAGATGATAATTTTAAAATATTGTTATGGGTATGATGAAAATTTTGTAGTTCCTGGAATATTTTTATGGAGCATAATATGCATCTTATTCCTGCCTAGCACTCGTAAAATTTCTTGGTTCGTGAGTAATAGACATTTCTTAGTTTGGGAACATTGGTGCTAATAAGGTCTTTACGCATAACTGATCCTGGAAGAGCTGAACCGAGACGGGTTCTGGATCTTTACCGGGGGGG
>LYUA01000123.1:514984-529648 GCA_002093875.1 Calopteryx splendens
TATCCTCATTATCCTTTTTCCACCTTCCCCAATAATATTGGCCATTGAAATTTTCTACCTTTCTTTCGTTTTTTCATCCACACGATCTCAGTGAAAACTGGAATGAAAAAATTTTAATGAAAAAAATGTATCTCTTCTTTCTTGAACACGGTTATCGGCCTTTATGTGTTAATTGTGTTTTTTGTTATCTCAGGCATCCTATGCCGGGCGCATCTTCAGTATAAATTTCTCCATTATTGCCTCGTATAATAGGTATACACATGGCGGAAACAATACGGGAATCCTAGCTAATTTGTTTGTAAAAACTGGTTGACATTCGTGGAAATACAAAGGTTGGTGTGCAAAATTAATTCATATCCACGCTACGTTGTTGCTATGGGCTGGATATACGACTGAAAAATGAAAAATGTAGGTGATTGGTGGCTGTATCAATGGAAACGGAAAAGTCGAAATTATGACCTCGCTCGGAAAATATGGGGTCAACTCGTGCTCAATCTCAACTCGCGTGGTGTGATATATTGAATCATTTATTTCTATTTTCCCTCTAAAATTTCCCGTTAAAATTGGTCATGCAATTACCGAGGCGCCTTTTATTGCTCTAACTGTTAGGTTGGACGTGGGTTTGTGGGCGGGCCGTCACGGGACTCTGCGCTAGTGAATTACTGCCGTTAAAAGCTGTGAAAACTACGTCATTATTGAATCGGTATAATGGTGGTTACAAGCGGCGATTGTTTTTTTTTAATAAACATCTAAAATGAACACAATATGAGAACTCTATTGAAAAAATATGAGAGGAAACAGCATGCAGCCAAAACACTATATTTTAATACTTTATCAAATAAATTATGAATCGTTTTCTGTAACTAGGTCCCATATTTACGTCATCGAACCCTCGTTATCTTCCTGCCAACCCTCTTAATTAGGCAGCATCCATTTCATATGTATAATGAGACAACAGGTGAGTCCTAATAATAATTTGCTCTGACTGAAAATACTTGGCTCTAACTTTTACATTTTCTGGCGACAAAGACGGCGTGGAGAGGCAGATCGGAGAGAGTTCAATATATTCTGAAATTTCTGTAGTACATGTAATTACTTGAGCCATATATTTCCCAAATGCGATCATCAATAGTTGGTGTAAGAATCTCTAATATTTTCAAGCAGTATAGGTCGTATACTTTTGTCATGTAGGAAAACTATCGCTATTTACCGTATAATTATTGATTATAAGTTCCAATTGCCCATTGATTCTTCATTGAATGATATTTTGTAGGTGTTTTCCTATATGATAAAATTGGAACTTTCGTTAAAATATATCAGCCTGATGAAACACAAAATTCTAAGTACATATTTATTAAATGTCTTGGAGGTAATAGGTCAGTTAATTAAAGTTCCTTAGCTCCGTAGCATAGGGGCTCTCTATGTATTAAGTCATAATTTGTGTCCTTTCTTGACCACCTCTCTCCGCAAAATTGCCACTCTTCTACCCTAATATTACCTCACACTTACTGCTTTGTCCTCCACTATTTTCCCGAATGCACCGAAGAATAGCATTGCGTATGTATTTTTTTTTTAAGTTGACTGTCTGCCCTTCTTCGCGCCTAAGTCTCTAAGTAATTTAACCGCGATTTTATCGGTACAGGCCGAGTTTTTTGTTTAAATTGGAGTATCAAAATTTTAGTTTTTTTGCTTGAAGTCTAGCATCTTTTAAATTTTCACTCTCCTCTTTGTATTTGACATGTACGGACAGTCCCTAGATAGAAACCATCAGTAATTGGCAGCAAGGTACGCATGCTGTCCAGAGTCAGCAATTCATTCCTATGGCCGTCCAGTATCTTTGGGTCAGATTATGTCATTGATTCAATAAGTGACTTTCTCACAGAACTCTTCATTTGTCCAATTAAGCAATCATTGACTCTGTTTCTATAGCTCGGAGTCCAGTTTAGGGAAGCATTTTTAATTTTTAAGCCCAGCCACTGTTCTTCCATTTCGGTCGTGCCTAACGTTTAAGATTCCATCGGACTAGCTCGAGCAATAGCACACTCGTATCACTGCAGCTCTGACCATCTGATGCGCGCAAATTGACGTTTGGATTTCGTACGCTAAGGATTTTCTAGTAAATTCATTCCTTTTGCTTTCTCTACTGGATCCGTGACTTTATGCTCTGAATGTAGCAGCCGGCGCTAATATTACCAAGTCTTAGGCTGGTACAAAACATTTTGACATCAGCAAAAATTCGACACAAAATGTCAACACTGCGGATCCCCTCATATGCCACTGATGAATCACTTATAGGATTAATCTCAATGCATATTGGTCATTTCGAACAAAATGAGAGCATAGTCATAACAAGTAACTAAGCAGATTCCGTTTCATTGCATGCGTGTGAGATCGGATTCTTTTACTATCTCTATAGAAGTGCGATTTTATTTCTATCCACGAACCCGTTTCAACAGAAGTAGACCTCTGGCGTTTCACTGATTGTGATATTTGATGGTGGATCATGATTAGCCGATCGATTTGAAAAGGGCTCTGAAAACACTTTTTACGTCTAGGATGTTTTTTTCACTTTAGTGATTATAATTTTGGACGCATAAATTTCCCATCCTAGTTTCACTTAAAATACGGTGACAGGTTAGGAGAACGTGTGATCTTAAGAATTATTCGATTTTTTTGGAATTTTCATAACGAACAATCCGTGCCATTCATCAGAGGATCCATTCGCTAGTCTGATTTCCAAGATTCGTCCTCCCATTGACAAAAATGTATTTTGAACGAACTGTCTTCAGTTAAAAAAAACGGATCGAATTGTATAGAATAATGAACAATTAGGTACAGCAAATATTGTTCGTTCTCTATGCTGATAGGTGGGGATCGTATTTTCGAAGCGATTATCAGTGTATATAATTGGAAAAATTGAGATTGCTTGGTTAAAATACCATCTGTTTGTAAAATATAAAGCATTTGCCCGGGCTCTATCATACCTCCTCAACCGAACGCTCTTCCTCAATCACCAAACTGAGAGGCCGATAAATTTGGCACAGACAACTCAAAAGGTGAGCAGGGAACTTTCAATCGCCAACCGGATCGTCTCCCCTAAACAAGTGAGGGAAGATTGCTTCGTGGCGGATAACTCTTTAAGGTCAAACCGATTGGATGCTCTGAGAACTCCGATGTCTAGCCCCGGTCTTTTGTATTTATTTTGCAGTGCAATTTAAATGGAGTAAACAAAAAAATCCAATGTGGAAAACTATCGACATGAATCTAAAATAGTTTTTGTTGATAGGTTTGCTCGCATGACGAAAATGCGTATCTACTAGTAGTAGTAGTAGTAGTAAACTGCTAGAGTGTAATCGGGGATGTGTAAACTGTGATCAGGGTCGGCCCGGAGGATTGAGGTTCCCCATTTAAAAGGTGCCTGAAAACCACCCCTGCCTTGGAAACAGGTTATGGCGCCCGTGATCATCGTGCTCTAGTTTGACTAAAATCTTGTGACTTTTGAGTTTTTTTTTACCCAGTGTTAAGGTCATTTCCCTTGACATAGGCGCCGCGAGCAGATGTTACTGATGGTTCGCTCTGGCTCGGGCTGTAGCTATATAAACCAGCGCCGGTAAATCTACTTCTTCTTTTGCAGCCAAAATAAAACCCTGATTTACTTTAAGTTAATGTTGAATTGATCTGGTAATAGTTTATTTCGTGAAATAAACTGGAAAAATTGTCTTAAAATTGATTGTGCCGTTAAAATTATACAAAGCTCATAATTTTTATGACCTCTTTTTTGAAAGAATTCAATGTTCAACCTTGTCAAAATTCAAGCCCACCTTCTATCATTCAGTTTTCACCTCACATCTCTTAAAATACATTGCATATGTTTTTCGTTATGATGACTTTAGACTAGCCACATCTACTGATAAATTCGCGGTCAGTATCTTACAGTGGCATCCTCACTCAACTCAGGTGTGGCCCATTATCACAATAGCCTCGGCGGAATTCTTATGCGTCTCGCGAGATAAATATCAAATCGTACAGGCCGTTGTCCTTGTGTCTTAGATCGAGCAGTGCATGTAGGATCGACACGATGGAATCCTCGGCCATTATGTGAACTTGCATGCGTACGACGAGAGCCAATTATATTGTGAAACGAAAAACTTTGTGCGTGAAGAATAAATTATTTATTTTTAAGACTGTGATGACCAATTTAAGGAAGTAATAAACCCAAGCTAAAGTAGAGAGTAGGCCGGTAAAAATAATACGAACCTTCTTACTCTCTTTTTTTAAGACGTTTTCCTGCGGAGGAGAAAATGTTTATGGATCCGACTTCGAAAGCTCTCAAATTTTGATTTTGATAAAAATTAAAATATTTTTTTAAATCAAAAATAAAATAATTCTATATTTTAAAATTTTAATTTCAGTCACTTTTTTATGAATAGTAGCTAAATTTTTGATAGTTCATGGAAGCCTAAGAGAACTAATGGTAGGTAATTGAAGTAAATTTTACTGGAGTGGTCATATATTCAGCTGTATATGGCCTAATATAGTTTCTGTAATTGATAGCTCCGGGAAGAAAAACTAAGTACAATGTTCTAAACTATCAAACAATGCAAACTATCCTTTTCACTAAGTGACCATGGAATGGAGGTGGAATTTTAGAAGCACATGCCAGGAGCATACTTCCAAAACTTGTAAATTTCATAAGTAAGAGAGCATGAAAATTCAATGAAATTTAATATTTGTGTAAGTTTTTTTAGTTGGCAAATAGCCACTGCCTTATCATAGATGTAGTTTATTTTAAATTGAAAGGCTTTACTTGGTATCAGCAGATATTTACTTAGGATTAATATAGTCCTGGCTTCTTGAGCTAAAATGAGGTAGGATGCTTCACCTATTTTACATTTTTTTCCCTCAAATCTTGATTTCCATATAAGCCTCTGACTCAGAAAGTGTCTAATATCAAAGGGTCATCCTTGAAGTAAAATTGTCTCTCTAAAAGGAAATTAAAAAACGGTTGTAGTATTTTAAACATAAATTGCAGTAATGTTGAACCCCATGCACTGGAAGCATTATGGTCATTGCTATCTGTTGTGTCATGGTAAAAGCACATGAACTGTCCTACAAAGTCACTAATTTCTTTACAATCTGCTACTAAATAGTGATCTTAAAATTATTATTATCCTGCCAATTTTGTCATGTTGTACTGACAGAATAATAACTTAGGGAAGACAGTTTAGTAGTGAATAGTGAAGTATTTATTGGCTTCTCAGGATGGTACATGTGGTCTTTCAACTTTATAGCTCTCAGAAATATCTTGAGGTACCAACCCAAGGCTTACACATATTTAACCAGGGACCCGAAGTCCAACGGTACCAATTTTAAGATTTAGTTATTATCTGCTTCAAATATTCTACATCCAAGAGATTAAATGATGCTATCAAAAAGGAAATCATCACTTGGGCTTAAAGCGCAGGTAGCAGATAGCTTCCACACATGCAAAACTTGTCTCTATGCTGAAAACATTTTTTGATTGATGATTGGGAAATTTAGTATGCCTGTCGGGTTTATAGAATACACTGTGGAAAGATGTTTTTAATTTTTTTAGCCTTTGTATGTTTACTTTTCGTACAACCTAATTAAATATTTTTTTAGTGATTCTCTTCCTTGAGAAACCAAGACCAGATACAGGGGCCAGTGGTTTGAGATCAGATTAGAGAAGGCTCACTGCAAAATTTAAAAAGTAGAGTATATATGAAGATTATGCTGAAATTTACTTTTCGTTCATACTTGGTTATTCTAAGACATGCATACTTTAAACTTATCATTCACTAATTAATGGTTTGCAATTTTTAAGCTGAAAGTAAAAATATTTTTGAGGATTCAATGTCCCCAAACACATTTCATTGAAAATAATTGATGGTGATTTTCAAAGCTCAATAATGTAATTGTGTATTTTAATAGTTTATAATATTGATTATTGTTCAATAGTAAACCAAATTATTAATGTTGTTAGTCAACTAGTATTCTTAAATTTAGTTTAGGTTTCTATTTTGTGGAATATTTTATTTTCAATGATTTTCCACATATTTTTCTTATTGTTAAAGGTATAAAAAAATGTTATGTACAATATAGCTTAAAATAACTTTTAATTTTATTCTCAGACCTATACAGGGAGCATCTTGGTGTCTGTCAACCCATACAAGATGTTTGATATCTATGGACTTGACATGGTTAAAAAATATGAAGGCCAAATCCTAGGAACACTTCCTCCGTAAGTATTTGCTTATTATACTTTAGAAATTTATCGAAGAGCCATCAGTTGTCCTGATAATTTTTAAAATGTGTGTTGTATGCAATCAATGCTGCAGTTACATGATAGCAGAAGGGGTGATTTCCTTATCTATTTGCAAAGAGTGTTATTACATTATTCATTGGCTTCAAATCCTACTTAAGATGTGAGCTTATGATTTCATGGTTTCTTTAAGTTGAGTTAGTGTGTGAAATTATATTTTTTAAATCACTGCTATTTGGTTGATTGATCCTACTGAACTACTAATTTACTGAAAAATATGCTTTTTTTGATGGATGTGAGGTGTAGTTCTCTCTCCCATAAATGTGCAATTAAGATTTATGATTTTGTATTGTTAGAAGTGGTGTCAATTGATTGGGCATTTAGGTGAGGAAAGACAATAATGATTTTTATCTGCCACCTTCTTGTGATTGTTTGACCTTTTTATTATCTAGTTCCCAACTGGAGAAGTGAAATATATTTATCAACTATAGGTTTGTTTTATGAAAATGTTTAATGCATCTTCTACACTAAAAAATATTTTTCAGTCAAAAATCTCTAAACTTTTACAAAAATACCACAATTTCTTTGACTGTTGAGGATTGCTTTGGGTGGATTCAAATGTTTTTAGCATAACTTTTTAGAAACCTACTCTTATATCACCAAATGGTAGCGCACAACATGCCACAATATTGTTTATTTCCATGGCTGTTCTCACAATTAACAATAAAGTTTTGCTCTTTACATAATTTCCCTATTGAAATTTTATATCAGTAGTCGCATAGATTTTGTGGGCTTTTTACAATATTAGTAGGTACGTAAAATGCTTTGGTTTTCAAGACAGAGAAAGTCTTCAGTGCCCTCTTGTTTCATTTGATTACCAAAAGAATGTTAATACCTATAGCTGTCAGAACATCTTCCAATGGCCTGGTGAAGCAGAAACAAGTGTGCATTACTTTAATCCCATGCATGAACAGTAACTTTTGTTCTGTCAAGTAATGTATTTTATGTGAAAATGTGCACTTCTATGAAAAAGGATTAGTTCATTAAAATGTGTATTGGTAGAAATTATCATTGATTGCTTTCTTTTGCAAAAGATACATGTAATTTCAAGCAATATTAACAACAATTTTTTTCTACTTAAAATATTTGAAAAACTCAGCCTTGCTGCCTATCTTGCCTCATATTCTAGAGAGATGAAATGTATGTACTTAGCATGCATATATTATTTTTCATTCACCATTAAGGATAATGATTTGGTAAACTCAACTGATTAACCAAAAGATCAATAAATTACCTCTAAATATGTTTAAAGCTATTTTACCATTTAGGAGCCTTAAAGAATCCTTATCCATTTGCATGTGGTCATTAATTAGTTGCTTCTCTTTACAGCCATTTATTTGCCATTGGATCTGGTGCTTATGCTCGAATGAGTAAAAGTCCTCTATCACCACCTGGAGATGTGTCCACACTATCAAGAAATGGAGAGGATCAAGTAGTAATCATATCAGGGGAAAGTGGAGCTGGAAAAACTGAGAGCACAAAATTGGTGACCCAGTACCTTGCAGCAGTCAATCGTTCACCATCTAACCTCATCACAGAACAGATTTTGGAAGCTTCACCATTGCTTGAAAGCTTTGGCAATGCCAAAACAGTTCGGAATGACAATTCTTCTCGATTTGGGAAATATTTAGAAATCCACTTTAGAGAGTGAGTCTCTTTGATGTTAATTACTGCCAATGAGGGAAACTTAATTGGATGTAAACTTATTCATTTAATGTTCTTTGACACAAATATGTCACCTTCATACTGGAATTATTTCTATTTTATTGAAACTTTTATTTATTTTGTCTTACGCCACACATAAATTCTATTGAACAATATATCATATAATTGGGAATATATACATTAATAGTAGTGAGCTACATTTTTGATAAGCTACATCCTAAAAATCAAGTATTATTATTAATGGAATTCTATCCATTAGGGTAGGTTTCTGATGGACACATGACCTCAACCCAACAATAATCCTTTTATCATTTCCTTGTTCTACCTGCCATCCTTCATTCCATCTAAAATGCCTAATCTTTTCCTCCCTCTACCTTGCTTACCCAACATTCTCCCTTCTATCAGTCTTCAAATAGCTATCACTACTCAATATAACACATTATTATTCTTTGTACCAGCATAATGAGTGTTATACNCTCAATATAACACATTATTATTCTTTGTACCAGCATAATGAGTGTTATACCCATGTTTCCTGGAAAAAATGGGGTATTTCTAAAATTATATTATTTATGTTGCAGTGGAGTGATAATTGGTGCTAAAATAACAGAGTATCTACTAGAAAAATCTCGCATAGTAACACAGGCACCTGATGAAAGAAATTACCATGTTTTTTATGAAATGTTGAAAGGACTTTCAACTGAACAAAGAGAAAAGTATGGCCTACTAACAGCAGAAAAATACTTTTACCTCAATCAGGTATGTGTCTACGTATTTTAGTCAAGTTTAATCCTGAAGTGAGATTTTATTTATTTATATTCATAGTGTAAAATATAATTTCAATTGTATTTATACGTCTTCAAAATGTTGAAAAATTGGAGCTTTGTGTAATAGAGGTTTTCCATAAGTCTTCTTGAAAGAGTCTACTTAATGCCTTCCTTTTAAAAATATCTAGAAATCTGGAAATTAATTCATATGAAATGACTTTAGGTTCCTTGATGAAAGTTTTTATGTGGTGATTTTTTAGGTTTGCTAACACTTAGTGATGCCACTTGATATTCTTTTGAAAGTCTCAGTTCTTAATGATGGCCAATTAAAACTGTATATGTACATAATGCATGCTTCCAAGTATGTATCTATTTTACTCTTTGATCTCAGGTCTATGTTAGCCACACATATTACGCATAACGAACTTGTGCAGCTTGTTGATGTCTAATCACTCTTAAATGGCACCAGTGGAAAATTCAAATGGTAATACCCACTGAGAAATTAGTAATTGTGATGAGAATCACCACAGAAAATAGGTTTATATTCACTACCATCTTCCTGTTTCTTCTTCAACCCCAAATAAATTATAACATACAGAATTAGTACTGTTTAAATTCTTATAGTTATATACTACACCTCCCAGCAGAATAGGCATCAGTGGTAAAGAGGTCTTATGTATCAGCTCATTCTTATACCTTTTTAGTATGTTAAAAGAAGCCCAAAGAAGAAGTTGAACGACTAACCTTGTAGGCACTGAGATCTTAAAGAGTACTTTGCTCATGGCATAGCAGAACTCATATCTAATATCTATTGAAAAATCTGGATCCATTCCAAAAAATTCAAATGTAAAATAGATTTTGGGCATATATTATATTCATATTATTGTCATAGAGAGCTCACATTAAAGCACTTAACCAAAATATAATAATCATGGTTTAGTTCAAATATGCATTGAACATTTCATTTTGTGTCAAAAATTATTTAAATATTTGTCTTTTTTAGGGTGGAAATTGTGAAATTGATGGAAAGTATGACAGTGATGACTTTCAGTCACTATTATCGGCAATGCAAGTTTTAGGTTTCACCTCAGAGGAACAAGATACAATTTTTAGGATCCTCGCTTCAGGTAAATTTTTCAGTGTGTGACCCAAATGTACAACTTGGACTAGTTTTGATAACTGTAACTTTCAATTCAAAAGAAGATTTTTAATGATCATATTTAATATCACTTCAAAATTCGTATTTATAATGTCTTGCAACTTTAATAAATACCCTTATTTTAATAAATACCATAATGAATTTTGAGACTAATTCAGTTAAAATAATTTTCATTTCATGCTTCATTGGCTGTGGATGGTAAGATAGTACACACAGAGTTATAATTTCAGAGTAAAATTTCTCATAATCCATTGTAAAATAAGATAAACAAAATAGGTCAGATGTTTATCACTATCCCATAATTATGCTACTATGCTAATACATATTTTATTTTTAGTATTACACCTGGGAAACGTATACTTTCACCGAAAGCAATTAAAGCATGGGCAAGAAGGTGTGGAAATTGGCTCTGATGCAGAAATAAGATGGACAGGACATTTATTGCAATTGAATGTGGATGGGATAAAAAGAGCTTTGACAATGAAAACTACAGTATGTGATTAGTTTGCAGTTCCTCTAATGCCTAAATAGTCTTTTCATTAAAATATGCCTTATTAATTTTCATTATTTCCTTTCAGGAAGCAAGAAATGAAAGGCTGCTCACTCCTCTCTCAATCGATCAAGCTCTGGATGCCCGAGATGCCTTTGCCAAGGCTCTATATAACTCACTATTCTCGTGGCTTGTGTCACGAATCAATCAAATTGTCTTTAAAAATACAAGGAGGACTTCAATATCTATCCTTGATATTTTTGGTTTTGAGGATTTCAAGGTGAATAAAAATAAGGATTCTTTTAGATCTAATATGTATGAATTACATATAAAGCTACATGCCATTAAGTTAATGCAGATATGTATAGAACTTTTAAGGTGTGCATACCTGAATATAAAGTATAGCTCCATTACGTATCAAAGACAAGAACTGTATCATGAACTGAATGAAGTTCTTGAAATTAAATTTTTTCTCATTATCATTTTCTTCTCACTTAATACCAATTTTTCAGAATGCTTCATTCTAAGACATTAAAGGAATCATTTTGGTCAATAACATATATTTTAGATTGGACTATGATGATGTTCTGGCTAAGAAAAAAATAGGAATTTCATTTCGGGAGTATTGTTTTTATTCATTCAAAGGAATCATGATAATCAGATACCTATGTTTCTGATTTTCACATAAATACTTACGTAGTCATCAATGACTGATAAATTTACATATTTGTGTTTCACTCCTGAAAACTGTTGATTAGCTTATGTTGACCCATCCATACTTAGTTTTATGCATCTTTAGCTAAATGTCTAAAAACTTTGTTTGTACACACATACTTATAGGAAATTAAAAGGTCTACTATTGTTCCATTGATATCAGTAAGTTGTCAGAGCTTCTAGAATAAATGAAATCATTAGAGGGGCTGGTCCTTGCACTGCTTTATGTCAAAATCTCACAATATTTGTTTAGGCTTATGACTGTTATTAAATCTATCTCTAGCATTTTTACCACTAAACACATGGACTGATACTACAGTAATCTCTGGACAAACAATCTCTGGGCACAAAGTATGTGGCTACTTCATGTTTTGAAGATGAGATTCTGATTGGTTTTTCATTACTTTTACAGGAGAACAGCTTTGAGCAGCTATGCATTAATTATGCCAATGAAAACCTTCAATTTTACTTCAATAAACACATATTTAAGCTTGAGCAACAGGAATATGCTAAAGAAAAAATTGAATGGCAGACAATCACTTATGCGGTAGGCAAAGTTATATCCAATTCACATAGTGAATATTATGTTAAACTGAATGCGTGGATACTAATGCTGATTTCTTTCTCTGGAACAGGACAACTTACCTGCCATTAGTCTGATTGCTAAGAAACCTGTTGGAATTTTGCATCTTTTAGATGATGAGTCTAATTTTCCTAAAGCAACAGATCTATCCTTTCTTGAAAAATGCCATTACAACCATGCTCTGAATGAGTTGTACTCAAGACCTCGCATGTCAAGCATGGAATTTGGTATTAGGCACTATGCTGGTCAAGTGTGGTATACCGTTGATGGCTTTTTGGACAAGAACAGAGATACACTCCGTCATGATGTTGTTGATTTACTTATTAGTAGTAAAGTAATGGTAAGTCCTGTTAATATTTCTAATCAAAATTAAGATTGCAGAAGTTAAATATCAATTTTAATTTTATTTTTGAGACAGAATTCCACTAATAAATAATTAACATTTCTCTTATTGCAGATGCTTAGTAAAATGTTCCAAAATTTAAGAAATCACCATGAGGCATCAAAAACCATTAACAAAGCCAATGGAAGATTTGTGACAATGAAGCCAAGAACACCAACAGTGGCGGCCCGATTCCATGACTCTCTTCAACATCTTTTGGAATCAATGTCAAGGTAATATAATAAAATAAACTAGTTGGACATATATTTCAGGATAAATTGAAGGTCATATAAACAAGGATTTTCTATTCATTTGTGTTTTATTATACTATTTTACAAGCTTTAATGGAATCAAAGTACTTCTGTTGTTCATATAACCACTGCCAACTTGAAAAAAGATTGCTTACTGCAATGCTTAATACCTTTCACAGTTTTGCATTATTTCCAATTCCAGATGTACTTGTAAAGAATAAATATACTTGGCTGATCCTGGCCATATATCAAAAGCAAATATATATATGGTAATCTTTGCCTTATAATGGGAGTTAATAAAGTCCATATGCAAGAGTGTAATCATTGGGAAATTTCTTAAGGGAGCATATAAAAGAATTTCCACAACAAAACATCATATTGCATAATGATAAGTGGTCAATATTATTGATAATACAGTGATACAAACACAGAGCCCTTAATTGTTTTTCCTAATGCAATAGGGAAAGGGTTAAAAAATTTTCCATCATAACCATTAAATGTATTTCTTTTTTAATTTTAATATAAAATTCATTAATTAGTCCATGCAAAAATCATTTCATAATAATTTAAAAAAAGATAAATTGATCCTCTGTTTTAACAGTGTCTTATAATTATATCGTTCATTGGGATTTACATTACGTTTCTTCCAAATTTTCAAAAAACAGGTGCAACCCATGGTTTGTAAGATGTGTGAAGCCTAATAGTGAGAAGGCACCGATGAAATTTGATATGCCGGTAGTGCTGGAGCAACTTCGATACACTGGCATGTTGGAGACCATTAGGATAAGGAAGACTGGGTATCCTGTCCGACTGCGATTCTCACAATTTGCTGACCATTACCGCTGTCTATTACCTGGAAGACTCCCTCGGGGTGTACCTCAACGAGAGGTGTGTCGTGCCATTTTACAGAGGTATAGAGTACCAAATGACTCAAATGCTGGGGAGAATGAAAACTTTATGGCATCAGAATTCCAGCTGGGTACATCACGTGTGTTCATGCGTGAGACCCTGGAGCGTAAGCTGGAGGCAGAGAGAGCTGTGGTGCTTCGAAAAGCTGCTATCCAAATACAGACACAAGCTCGTGCCTTCCTTGCGAGAAGACGATATTCAACTATGAAGAAAAGTGCAGTGAAAGTGCAATCACATGTTCGTGGCTGGATAGCAAGGACGCGTTATCGTAAAGTTCGCACTGGAGTTGTTGCTGCCCAAGCGAACTTCCGAATGAAGAGACAGAGGCGTCGCTACATGGAATTGAGGGTCAGTTACAGCCATTCTTCTATTTATCACTTTGTGCACTCATACAATATGACACACTAATAAAATATCTTGAAATAGTCATGCGATTTTTGTGATAAGGAAATGATAACCAACATTAACAAGTCTGGTTGCCGAAGCTAATCCAGTATGAATTTTTTTTATTTCTTTGATCTCTTCTGCTGAATTACCTATGTCTCTTTTTGCAAGAAGAGAAAATGTATTTAATGTATGCCACAACATCAATTAGTCAGCCACTTATGTTGCAATAGTATATATTGGAAGATATATTTGAGTATGGATTCAACCTCTTTTCCTTAGAAATGGGGCTTGTTGCATTATGATGAGCAAATAAAGCTTGTTTCCAAAGCCTATCTCATTCTATTGCAAGTAAAATAGATGCCAACTTTAAAATGGGAGGATGTATGTGTATGAAAAACACTAGAATAGCAATGAAAAAAGTTCTTTATTCAGCAACTTCTTGGCAACTGGCCTTGAAAGTCCTGGAAACCCTGAAAATGTCAGGGAATTCATTTTGGACTGGAAAACTCTGGTCAAGTTCTGAAAAAGTCATGGAAAATTTTGTGAAGTTTAAGAATCTACAAAAATTGACACTGTGAATGGAGATGTGCATATTTTAGATTCAGCTTTAGTTGCAAGAAATCAATTCATTTGTCAATGAACATTCATTGAGTGACTGATTCATTTAAAACACTTGACTCTGTATGGACAAGAGCAAGCTATATTCCCACTCCTCTCTTACGTTCTCTTGGGAAGGAGGGTAGGCATAGTTTTGATGGAGAGGGCAAAAATTCAGCAATGCGACATACATGCTGGATGTCTAGTGATTCACTTATCTAAATGCCAAATCAGGTTCAGATATTTTCACCTTACTTTGTATTATAGAAATCCCAATACCCATCCGGGTAAAGCTGGATGCCTTCTCTAGTAATTTAACCTTTTGAGTAGTGAGTTTTTTTCATGCTGGCTAACCCCCGGGAATGAGTTTTTTTTTCAAAAAAATTAAATTAGGTCATTTAAGTATTGTAATATAGA
>LYUA01000123.1:548741-558811 GCA_002093875.1 Calopteryx splendens
CTTCTGTCTAAATTGTAGTCAGAACAAATGGTGGAAAGTGGTCAGGAAAAAAGTGAAGGTCGACAAAATTTTAATTAAAATATCTACTGCCAATGGTGAAAATGTGAAACACCAAGCCATCAGGAAAGACAGTCATAAAGTACAGTAAGTCCTCAGCTTACATTCTCCTGCCTTGCAATTGATTTAATGCATATGTATTACATTGATATTAGCAAGTACCATTGGAGTTTTTTCTATAGTTCCCAGTTGAAAAATTATAAATTATCAGATAAATCCCAAATTGTGCTTATTAATTTTGCCTTTTTTATTTATTCTAATACTTACTTTTACAATCATATTTGCATTTTTTGATAAAAGTTTACTACCCTCAGAGAGCCTCATTAGGAATATTTTGCTTGGGGTTATTTAATACCTATGAGTAAATTTGGTACTTCTTATTGTTGGAAATGTGGCCAGATGCATTCATTTTTAATGGAAGGGGATGATGATACCATGAGTTGGGTCAAGTTCAGAGACGTGGGGCGAGATTAGATGATCATCACGCCTGGGACTTGCATCACATTTTCTCCTTGTTCTCATTGTTATACAATTTAATCATGTCTCCCAGGGGAGGAGAGATACAATGCAGCCTATCACAAAAAAACTGATGGATCTGCTACTTCTCATCATAGTCAGAGTGATAAGTTTGCGGCGAGGTAGTTGGGTGAAATTTCACATCGCCAAAATGAAACTGTTGTACTATTACTGTAGTAAAATAGTTAATATAGTAAACTAAAAGCATCACATAGAATTTCAGCATAATCATATGCTAAATGAATAAATACATGGCGCATGTCCAAACTTGCCCCACTCTGTGGGGTGTGTTTGGACAGTATTACTTAATATTTTTCAGAGTAACGAATAATGTAACATGATTTTTTTATTATCACAACATTTCAGAAGGTTTAGTTATTTTTAATTTTGGTTTTCACCTGTATCTGCAAATATACTGATAAGTAAACTACGATTATACATGAAAAAGTGTCCAGACTCACCCCAACTTATGGTACTTGAGTCAATGACAAACACTCCTGGAAGGCAAGAAATGATAAGGGGTTCTGCTCCGCTGAAAGCAATTGTATGTTCCAATATTGGATTTTGTAAATTATAACAAAAATCATTGCATAAGTAATGCAATGATTATAAAAAAATTTATTGTTATATAGTTAAGCTACTTGGGTTATTCCCTGACCATCCATGGTTTCACGGAAAACTAACATACAAGTTTTTAATTCAGAAAAATATAATGCAAATTCATGAACTTTTTCCATCACAAAACTCAGGTGTTAACTTCTATTAAACTTACTGAAATTAGCATAAAATTTGTTTTGGAATATTCTAAAGAATATACATAATTTGAACTTTTAAGGCCAGATAAGTAGTAATCATTAAAATCTGGTTTTAGTTTTAATTAATTTTGTGTCTCACTTTTTTACATACATCTCTTGCATTCATTGGGGGCTTACTGTACTACTGTGAGTGCACTTAATCAATATGCATCCATATATGGCTTGGAAATGTTTCAGTATCAAAAATATTCATAATAAAGATTAAAGTTCAGTTCAATGAGAGAAGTTCTCATTGTTTTAGCCAAATTTTAGTTTAACCACTTGGTTTTTGACAGGTTCAATAGTCACCATTTTATGAATTTTTCTCTTTGCCTAATATAAAACTAAGTATGTTACCTAATTTCCTTAGCTACCTATCCTGGAAGATCACTTGACATTGGTCTCATTGAAAATAAACAAGGTCAAAAATCCTAGTTCTCTCATTATTAAGAAATTAAATATTTCATTAATCTAATTATATCATTGTATTTAATTAAATTGCATCTTTCACTGTTCTTCTCAGCAGGAAGATAAAAAGTTTATGTTCGCAAAACTTGAGTTAAAATGTATTTTCTAGACAACAATAAGTTGTTTCAATCTAGTTTTTTCTTAAACTCATATTTTGTACATAAGCTATAATAGCATTTTAACTCCATAAATGATAAGTGGTTATCTTTTTCACTGTTTTTCATTGTATTTGATATATACCTCATTCATGTTGCATGATCAGTACTTATTAACTAAAAATATGATTAATTTTTTGAATTTTCATGGTGATTGAAACTGGGTATTGAACAACCTCTATCTGTATTTTTATAATGGTGCAAGCTTTCACCAAATTCTACCCTCAGCAGCTCTATCAAGGTCCACTTTCCCTGTTCTTGGTTTTTGCATGGTTTGTTCCTTCTACCTGAATGAATTTCATTATACATCTATTATTCTTTGGTGTCATACAAAGTCTATTAAGCTGTGTGGCATCCTTTTTTGTGTATACTTCTCACTTCATCTTTTTCCAATGTAGGGTTTTCCTCAGGTAAACATGACTGTAGGCCCTCCCCAGGTCCTACAGATGGCAGGAGTGTCCAATATCTTAGGGACATTCTCCACTACTGATTCATTAAACAGGAATTCTAAGGTACAAACTGGAAACAGGTTATAAAGAGAGTTTTTAAATTTTTTGCTTACCTTGGAATTAGTGCTTTGCAGCCCTTTTTGGTTTTCAATACCTTGGTAATTTTTGGATTTAGAGCCTAACTGACTCCCCATAAATATTTGCATTAACCTTATATGAAGCAAGTACCAATGATTTTTATCCCCCTCTTTATCTTGTAACAATTCTATAGCCATCATATACCTAAACAAATTGGATAACTTCTTTCGGTTTGACTATGTTTTCTATTTTTTCTATGTAACTGAACATATAATTTCTGCATATTAATGGTAACAAATCTGCATATTTCTGGTAGTGCTTAGCTGCTTTCATAATACTTAATTCCCTTAGCTTGAAAGAAAATTGAATTGCACCATTTGCCAAAGAGTACTCTTTTGTGCATTTAACTTATTCATTGAGTAGGTACTCATGAAAATATTAAATCTGTCTACTCTTGCTCTTTTTATTTGCCCTTGAGAATAATAAGAATATTAAGTTTGTGGCTAAGCGGAGTCCATCTTGCTTGTGAGAGAACTAAAAGATATGTCTATTTAGCTCAGATCAAAGTTTTTTCTCTTGTTTTTAATTTTGTAAAAAAAATATTTAAAAATAACATCATAAAACTTTGTTTCCTCTGAACTCTCTTTCACTCTCTGCAGTTAGTCTGTGGTCTTTTGGCTTTCCATTTCATTTTACAATTCTTAACTCACGTAATTAATACCACCTCAGTTATTTAAGTGCATAGCCATTTCTTCAGCAGCGTAATTTCTTGGCCTTTACTAATGCTTACTGAAATCCAAAAATCATTTTTAAAATGTGTAGCAGTCAATGATAATTTGTCGGGTTGTCAGGTGTCATTCCGAGAGCCTGACAACAGGGAGCTCTGGTCCACGGAGAAGAGGCAGACAACGACAGCTATGGGCGACTCATCTCCTGCTAATACCCAAAGCCCTCCATTTATACCACCTCCTCCTCGACCTCCAAAAAGCCTCTTTATCCCTACTTCTCAGCTGTCTCAAACCTCACCACATCAGCCACCACCACCACCTCCCCCCCCTAACCTACTTTCCTCACCTCTTGCCACCAAACTTCCTCAAGAAACCAATTCACAGGTGTGTACCCACACAAAAACTTTTAGCCAGAAACAAAAAAAAATTAATTAAGGCTTCCTTTTAAAATTTAAAAAAATCATGAAAACCAAGAGCATAATATAATGCTGTAATGGCATGTAGAGTTAGCAATTATCTGAAGGTGCAGTGCAATCATGCTATAGTTTCTCAATGTCAAATCTTGATTCACAGCTCTCCAATTCCAGTTTACTGTGTTAATATTTCAGTTCAGTGATAATGTTAGTAAATTATTAGGAGTTGAATAACTTTCAAACTAAAGAGATGTTAAAAAACTAAATAAAGTTGACCTTTTATCTTATCCATGTTTTGAAATAATACCTTACCTGACATTGATATTCATTCACCTGTGTTAATAATGGAAAAGAGTTTAAGTTAAATGTTACATCTTAATAAGTACATATGTCCAATTTAAAATACAATTAATAATATTTAACATAAGTCGCTTAAAAATGTATTAGTAATTTATCCATTCCAGTTTACAGAAATCAATTAGCTGTCTAAGATCGTGCAAGACTGAATTACTTAAGTATTGGACCTCCTATATTTGTTGCTCCTTCTTACTCTTTTTGCACTTGTAAATGAGCACATATGGACTGAATTGCCTGAGATTTTCAAGTAGACTTTGCATCTTTTGCACATTTTATGTTACTGCACTTACGGTTAAATATGAATGGTATCATTAATTTTGTAAATGGAATTAACTCTCTTACTCTGTTATGTAGCATACATAATGTGTTCCTTTATCATTAATGAGTTAGTATGACTACAGAAAGGTGTGGGTTAATCCTTAGTTAATTAGTCATTACTGCCCTCCCAGAACCTATCGCCAACAGCCAGCAAGGAAACAGGAGCCATCAAAAAGATGAATGGAAGGATGCCAAGTCAAAATTCAGGAAACGCTCATATGGCATTCGGCAGCGTTCTTGATGAGCTCAAAAGTCGACGGAGCTCCACAGATTCCCAGAATGGTGTTAGCAAGGTGACTTCAACCCTGATGATATTTATTGATTTTCTATGTCCTATTTTTTTGTGTTGATAAAAATTTTTAAATTTAGCTATTTTTCATTATAAGTTGGCTTTATGAACATACATTATAAATTTAAATAGTAGTGTTTTTTTTATTGAAATTGACTTTTTCCTCCAGTCAACAGGCTTTTTCTAAGATAAAATAATGAGACTAGAAAGTAGGTATATTATGCCTGGAATGATAATCTTAGCTGCATTATTATTATATTAGTATTATTATTATATTAGTATATTAATTATATAATATTAGTATTATGGGGTGGACGAATCTTTTTTGACAAATCAAGGAATTGAAAATGTGTAAAAATAGTTACCTTTTCACCCATGCTATAATTTTTTTAATTTGTAGTTTCATGAATAATTTTTTAACATTGCCCAGAAATCAAATTGGTAAGTCATGAAAAACAGAGGGCAACCAACCTTTGTGGTGCCTGTAAACCAAGAAAGTACTGGTAATGCAGAAGCCTTTTGTTGTCTGCTAAGTATTGAACTACTAGAACCTGAAATAAAAATAAAATTCATTTAAATGTTTGAAGTGAAAGCTTGGATAAATCCTTGCTTGTTTTATATTTTTTTTCAATAGAAATAACTTGATCAGAGAAAACAACAAGTGTTTTGGCTATATTAATGAGTCAAATTGTTTATCTGTGGGGAAATTTGCAATATTATAAAAATAAAATGTGCTGAGGAAATATTTGTAATTATTAGAATTAAAATCACATTCAATTATCTGCATGGTTAGTGGGTAATATTACGCAGAAAATAGTATAGAATATTACTAGAATACTAGGAGGTTGGAGCCCATAAAAGGATTTCAAAAAGCAGTACAAATGTGATATTTTCATTCTCCCTCATCAGGGTGTCTCAGTCAGGGGATTAAGGATGGTTGTGTGGGGCATTTAGTTGTTTTATCTTGAAGTTTAAAACAGTAAATACCTACATATTTTCAATTGAAATAGTGTGGGCATGCATGATGATGTCTTATAATGGTATAGCATGCCACTCTAAATTCAAAAGTACTTACAATTAGATTATCTAGCTCTATTTATTGCTCTGGTACAGGAAAAAAATGTGTATGCTTAGGAAAAATTGGAATCTAATCATTAGAAAATGTTATTCTGTTTGTAAATAACATTTCACAAAAGTTCTCCTCTAGAAACAATCACCTTTCACAAAATAAAATAATGCACTAGAAAAAATAGTAAAGGACTAACAAAATTTCCTCCCAAGAATTGACACTATGAGTTATAATTCTCTCTTGAAGTTCCCCTTTTATATGATAAAAAGCTGCAGAATGTCAAAAAGTAAATTTTTTATTATTTATAACACAGGTAAATTCACTGATGATGGAGGGTCGAAAAATAAGCAATGGGGGAAGCTCACCATTGGGTGGCCCTCCACCTCCCCCTCCTCCTCCTCCACCACCGATGCCCCCTGAGCTAATACACAGTGGGGGAGATCCGTCTGAGGCAAGGCCTTTCCTTGATCCATATGGACGAGCAAAGACGGTGAGAATTGGGAAGTGGCGTTGGCCTCCTCCAAAGGAAAATGCAGAACAGTCCGACAGTTTCTTGGAATTCAAATTAAGGCAACATCATAGGAAGTCAAATCCACTCCAAAGCCCACAGGTAATGAGAGCTATTGATTAAAAAATAAATGATATATTATTTGCTTTCTTTGTATAATATAACTGTATAAATAGCAATGATTTGTAATTGAAGTGTATAATTTAGTAATATATTGTTTCCCTCCTTGGACAATGGTTTTTATTAAGCCAATAATGCATCATTGTTATTTTAGCCATTGCCATGGTGTATTTTATATCACCAACAATATAGGGAAAATACTTTTTAAATTAGATAACTACTTTATTTACATTTTGTTCTTTTAACAAGCATAATTTAATGTCTATTTATATTAATGTCATTAAAATATTAATAACAGGTCTTGAATAATTTTACTGTCTGAATTTGTACATTAAATTAAGAAGAATATGGATGATAGTCACATTTTCATAATATAAATTGGGAAAAAATTAAAACTCCAGAAGCCACTACCCAAGGAATGCCATCAAACCTATGCCTATGTGGTGATTTGCCAGGAGAGCATCCCAAGTCAGAGACCCCCCACATAGAAATGAACGGGACATACAATTACTTGTCGCTGTTTACAGAAAAATTAGTTCCATGCCAGTAATAACCACTGATTACGATCACTCCACCTTCCAGTGGTTCCTCACAGGGGTCTTGAGAGTAGGTCTTGTCATAGAATTCAACTGTCAAGTTGTAGCGTACAAGATGGCTTGCAAAAGAACTAATCCCTATGCCAGGTACCACCTTACCACATCCATGCTAATTTCCTTGCTGTTGTTCACGAGGGATTGAAGCCCAATGCCAGTGACTGACTCAGAGGAACACAAGGAAACAAAGGGGGGAAACACTCACATGAGCACACATGAACTCTTACTCACTGGTTTTCCCAAAGACCTTACAGAGAAATGAATCCAAATGCCAGGGACACCTTTGGGAACTCTGTTACCCTTGGGTAGAATTTTCCAAGGTTTATGGCCTTTAGTCAAAACACAGAACCTACAAAAACTGAAGGTAGCAAATTTGAATGTTTCTGTCACAAAGTGACCCTCTTCAGCACACTGAAGCTGAAAAACACTTCAACAGTAAAGAAGCTGAAACAAATCAGGACAAGAAATCATCTGTAAATACGTATATGTATAGGAAATAGAGGGAGGAGAATAGTTGTTTGTGTTCACTTCTTTGAAAGGGAGGAAGCTGGTTCTGGTAAATAGCAGTGGTAATATTGATGTGAAATGGCCTTTTTGGAGCTTTATTACAATTATGCTGGGATGGAAATCCAAATGAATGGAGCTATTTTTTTCCATTCAATTAATCCATAGATTTTATGCAGCAAGTGTAACATATTAAAATCAATGATTTAAGACACTAATTGCCAGACTTAATAATGAATAAGAAAACTTGAACATGTATGGCAGTGGTGATATTATGTAGTTTTTAATGCTATTACAAATGTATAAATACTCATAGTTGATTTCTACCTAATGTTGAAGCATACAAAATGCATGAACTAACTGCTACAACTTGAATATAATTAATTTTGATTATGTAAAATGTTTCAGAAGGGTAAATGGGATGAATGATTCAATAATTGGAATGATGAAAAAAAAAATAAATAATTCATTTAAAGATGCATTAAACTTGTATGTTTGCAGAAAGTCATCGAATAAGAGGCCATAATAACTTGGAAATTCACAATACCTTACATAGTAAAAATTTCAGAGTTCCATGGTGGTCTTTCCTTCCATTACAGAAGATGATAATGCTCTACTATATTCAGAATTGTATTATTTTTCTTTCAGGATTACATGGACAGCTTGGAAAGGGTTGAAGGGATTGAGTGGGAAGAATTTGAAGTATCAGGATTATCAGCCTCAGCCATTCGAGAAATTAGCAGGACAATGACTGTGGAAGGGAAGGATGCCGCAGTAGAATTTCATGACAACAAAAGGGAGATAAGGGAAATATCATATGAAATTCGTGAAAATGGGGAGAAGAGGCATTCCCAAGAGAGCCGTGGTTCAAGTGAAGCACAGGAAATCAAAATGAGCAGAGGTGACTCGAGGGGAGCCAGGGATGAAGATTTAGTAAGTTCACACAGCAAAGAAAAGGGGTCAGCAGGGAAGAGGGAAAGCAGAGAGTCATCCCTTTCACCTGATGGCAAGGAGAAACATTCCAAGAAGTTAGTTCATACAAACTCTGTTTTTAAATGCATATGTTAAAGAATGATACCTGTATATTATTTTGTCGCCATCTAATGGTTGGCCAATTAACACAATAGCTTTCAAATCTTATTTTTTTTAGGTCCGGAGATAGTTCATCTTCAAGACCTACCCCAGGAAGCATAGGAAAATTGAGGATCAGTAGTGAAATGAGGCAAAAGTTAGAGATGGTCACCTCAAATCACAGTTTAAGGTATGCAAATTTCCTTAAGTTAGGAAATTCTGTTTCTATTCCATTTTCTAATGAAATCCCCAGGAAATGCCTTCTTTCTCAAGTGCATTTATTGCTATTTAACAATTAAATGTTTAGTGTATTTGGATAAATATTACTTAACTTAATAAAGTTCAATCATCACAATCCGGGCTTTGCGTGAAAGTTGGAAATTGGTTTATAAAATCTTTAGCCCTATTTGGAATTGAAAAGACAAAAAAAATGAAAAAGCCAATCAAATGATTGCACAGTACTTAATTCATTTTACTTGACTCTTTTACATAGTTATAATAACTAAGTATCTATGCCTTTATGTTAACAGATCTACTACAAAATCAGAAAAGCCAACCTTGCAAGGTTTAAAAATGAAGGATGATAACCCTAGCAGGCCAGTGAAAAAACTAGAAGATAATAGAAGGCTGATGTTAGAGCAACAGCTGGGTAAGTTAAATTGGATAACATTTTGTGTGCATAATTTGAAGAAAACAAAAAATAATTGCTGATCAATTTTGAGACCTATAAGTTTCATTTTTCATGTCATAATTTAATACAAATTGGAAATCTGAATGCACACATACGGTATCCTATTAAAAATCTATAGATAAGGTTAGAGTTTTGTTTGTAAATATTAACAAATGCATATATACTATAGGTATGGAGGGTTATAAAATAGGAATGGAAAGAAAACATTTTTTCTGTAATAATATCCTGGAAATTATTTTTTTCTTCTTCAAGTTCTCAGAATCATTTTTGCTCTGCACCCTAAAAGCATAACTGTGCACACTAAAATCCCTATGTGTGTATGTATTTAGTGCAAGTTCCTAGGTATAATATGGCATAAGTAATTTAATTTTGGTTAAACTCTAGCTGAAAATAAAAAGATAATTATTTTGATGATAAAAGAGTATCCCATAATCTTTTAGCTGGTCGTTGGGATACAGTGGATTCCATTGAAGCTGTTACCAGAGGAATGCCAAAAGAAGAGAGACCTGATTTGCAGCATCCTAGTATTGTGAGAAGTCAGGTGAGTTTAGTGTTACTGAATGTGAATATGCATTTTGCTATGTATTAAAAAAAAATCTTTTATTACATATAGTAAAACCTGTCTTAAATGGCTACTGTGAAGCCAAAAGAAAGGTGGTCATTTGTGGAGGTGACCGCTGAATGGATGTTTTAGGTGTTGTTAGGTTTTGAGTTAGGAGTAGCAATGAGATGGGCCATTTATGCTTTTAATAGGCAATGAAATTACACCTATATTTAATTAAATTATGAACAAAAATAATCTTTCATGGTTTTTTGTTTTGCATTCTTGCATCTTTTCTTCAACATCATCATCAGTATTTCAATCCTAAGATTGGTTTACTGCAGCCCTCCA
>LYUA01000123.1:566135-587264 GCA_002093875.1 Calopteryx splendens
CTTGACCCAGTGAATGACATTCGAGGAATTTTCGACATACACGGTTTTCGACGTAAACAGAAATTTTTGGAAGTTTTCAACATTAACCGTGTTTGTTGGGGTCTTACTGTATATGAAGGGTTATCTGCCCTGGGGAAGAAAGTAGGTTTTTCATTTTCTATTCTTTATCCATCATGAGTGTAGCAAAATGTGTGTGCTGTCCTTATTCTTGTTTAATTTATTAATAAGAACTTTATTAATTTTTTTTTTAAGTTTTTAGGATTTGGTTGGAAAATATCATTTTTAACATTACTGGAAAATATCATTTTTAACATTACCAAGTATTTTTGCATAAAAAATTTTCAGTATTTGAGAAAAATAGTCTTTTGTGAAAAGTTGTAACACCCAAGTGGCTATGGTCCAAGCCATGACCACTTTTTGAAAAATACTACTGTCCTTGTTTGCCCACTTTCCCACTAAATAACATAACGTTCATGTTTTTGAGTTTGTGCAGGAATAAAAATTTTTCACTTTTCCTTACTTTTTGTGTATGACTATTTCAGTCGAAGAGTCACCAGAATTTCTCAAGCCGGTGGATTCACCAGCTCCCCTCATCATCGAACGAGACTATGATAAAACATTAGAGAATATGAAAACAAAATTGTTTCCTCCTAGTACTGCAGCATCTTTTACCTATAATAGAGTGAACTGGAAGCTACACATTAGGAAAGAGGTAAATATAATTTTAATCATTAAAGCATGAATGAATAGATAAAAGGTTTATGGTTTCCAGCATCACTTGGTTGAATTGATCCATACAGGAATCAATTAAAAAATTTTGTAATCAAATGTCACTTATCAAATAAATGTGTGAATTACCAAGTTGTTCATTATATTCCAATTGGTATAAGGTCATAATGCTGTGTACAGTATACAGAGGTCTCAAACTTAGGAAATTTCTACTTACAAACTTTCAGAGCATGGTGCTAGCAACAGTGTGATAGTTTATTTTTCCTGCTTTGGGAAAACTCAAACATACAGCAGTTTTTTACTATGAAAAAGATAAAAATGTGGTAGTGAATGTTCTGTAATTTTTTTAAGTTAAGAAATACATTATATTTTTTGTGTAGTTTATTGGCAATTATATACCCCTTCTGTTTGCATCTATACATTTTATAGTTTGCAAAATGGGATACGAGACATAATATATGAGAGTATATGTTTTTAGCAGTGGTATTTGTAACTTCCGTGTGTTTTCAACTTATGAGCAGACCACCAAAATCTATCATGTTCATAAATCAGGGCATTCCTCCACTTGGGTATATCTGTTGTGGCACCTTAATGCCTTGCATAAGGAGTAGCTTCTTCTACTCAACCCTTACTCATTATTCATAATAAAGGTAATTAATTTATCTGGAACACTTGAGTCCTTTTTACTGCCATTCAATGTAAACAAAATGCCTACTATTTAACATAAAACAGCAACATTTGAATTACACAAAGTAGAAGAGAAATTATTTTTAAGGTTTTTATGAGACGTGGCGTAATATAGCATGTACCAAGGGACAAGTAAATACTAAAGTTTAAGAAACATCACTATGTCCAGGTATGGAAGTTGGATCATAGTTTTCTAATTAATTTATTATTGCATTGTATTGTCCAATCCAAGTTTATTATGCTTTTTGCATTTGAAAGTTGACTCATCTAAGAACATTGACTTTGTGCTGTAAAGGGTCTTACACTTATTTTATAATGCATATGATGATTTATCTTACAGGTATTTTCTCCCAGTGAGACTCTTAACAATCCACTTGCACTACATTTAGTGTTCTGCCAAATAGTCAAAGATATTTTTAGCCCAAGCTGTATAAGAATTAGTCGAGAAGAACATAACAAAATGAGAAAGGTAAGTTATAAACAATTTTAAGGTGATACTTAATTGGATTGTTTTATAAAATGAGATATAATCATATTATAATTAACCTATTTGTTTTTTTTAGATGCTTGACAGCTATGGTGTCACCATGAACAACTTGCATTCTACTCATCACAAAGTCACAATAAAGAAAAATATTATTGATTTGGCAAAGGAATGGCCAACATATTTTGCAAGGATATTTCCTGTATCTGTAAGTATTTTAGCGTTTTTATGCTGTGTGCACATTGTATTTCATGAGAATTATTTTGCTGAATGCCTAATATTGGCTGAGGAATTAAATTATAAAGTAACTGAGTTATTCTTGTATTACAGGGTGGCCATCAGAATCCAAATGTTCAGCATTTGGCTGTATCTCACTCAGGCATTAGGTTAATTAGAAGAGAAAAGAGTCTACCCAATGACTACTTGCAGGTCTTAGATACCATAACGTAAGTATTCCTGTAATGAATGGCTTATTTGTGCTGTGTGATTTCTATACATTTCTCTATCTCTCCCTCTCCAATGATTTGATCCTCAGTTTTTTATTTTTTGTAATCTATGATATGAAAAGATTACCCAATCTTGTGTGCCACAACGTCCAATTTTTAGCCATGACAGTGTAAACTAGGTGGCACTTATCATTTTAAAATTCGGTATCAAGTATATAGGTACTTATTGCATAAATGCTTATTGTATAAATATCTCTTCCGTTGAAAATGAGACCTTCAGGACCCCTCTTCTATTGAACAGCCATTAGAATATTCAAAAATAGAATGCATGGAAATATGTAATTACAGTAAATTTACATGCATGATTGCATACATTGTGATTGAACATTTTAAAAACAAAAAGAAAGGGAGTATAGGGAATTCAGGTGGGAATTGTCTAATGGAACTCATATAGGAAAAATAATAGAAGGGAGGTGTAAACAGTCAAGAGATACATATATTTATGAAGACACTATTGCAATTGCTTGTGAATGGCATGTGCAAAAAATTCACCATGTGAAAATCATTCCCCTGAACCAGGACACATACCCAAATCCCTTGTGGTTCAAGTCCCTATTGAGGTGAATAATTTTTACATTGTGAATTTTTCGCAGATGTATGCTCAGCAGTGGATGACTGCATTAAAGTGACTGTCACAGAATTTCCCACAGTTCTTTGCTCATGAATGAGTCTACTATCTAGTTGCATTTACTGTGAAAGAAAAAAATAAAATGTACGAAAGATACATTCAATGAATGGTGCAGAATTTTGTTTTAATTTTTACAGGCATCCTTGGCACTGCAATAGATTGTTGTAAATATAATTTTCATTAGTTTTTGACATAATATGTTTCCATAACTGTAAATAAATTTTATTTGTAACAAAGGGTTCATTCTAATTGTGAGTGCAAAAGGGAAAATGTTCCCACTGGTTGAGTTCATGGTGCTGCTTTTAAAGTGTCCTGAAACGTTTTTTTTACCATAATGCCTTTTTTCCATTTATTTTATTGTCATTTGTCTCAATTAAAACTCAAAGATCACCACCCTGGACCTCATGCCAATACCTCAAGAGGTTTTAGTCAGCATGAATGCGTCATAAGTTTATTACTTATTCACCTTTCTCTTTATCTATTTACGTCTAATGATGTGTATATAATCTCCTCTGACCACTTGCATTTAAATCATTTGAATGTCAAGTAAACAGAAGTAAATTCATGGTTAGCAGCCTGTTATAATCGTTGAAATCATTTACTTTTTATTAGCTTTGATGATGTTGTGGAAACATCAGTACCAAAGGGAAGCTCCATTCAGCTCATTCTGCAATCCGGTGGTCGTATGGTTTTCTACACCCACAGAGCAAACCAAATAAGGAGCATGATTGAGAAGTTTATTGTGGAGACAGAAAAGGTAACGTGAAATAATTTTCATTTATATTTTTTCTTCATAAAACTTCGTCATATTTAGGACACTATGCTCATTAAATCACAAATGTATTGCAAAATGTTGTTGGTCAGCATAATCAGGATATAATATTGCATTGGTATTAATATATTTACCCAGGGATGGAGTGTTTGTAAACCTTTTGAGATAATCCTATTTATAATTAAAGGGTTCAACAGTGCAATTTCAAAAATGATTTTGAATGCTATAGTTAAAGGCTGTCAATAACTGAATGTATCCATGGTTGTACCATGTCACCTCTAGGTTACGAATAGAGAATGTCTTGAAAATTTCAAACACACTGAAAGTCATTATGTGATGAAAAGTGATCTTTCTCTCATTCTAAAACTGTTGTGATAACATAGTGGTCAACTTCGAAATTTAATCTCCATGTCAACTTGAGTCATTTTTTCAATAATTCACTCCTTATTAAATTGCGTAAGATTGTTTCATATTATCATTGCATATGTACTTCTTAACTATTGTTGAGTGAAAAATTACTAACAAAATACAAAAGTTACAAAAATATGGCCATGTCATATAAATTTCAATTTCTTGCTTCAATATGCATGAAGCTGTATGATAAAAAATATGACAAATATTGAGAAGTTAATTTTTTGTAAACAAAGATTTCAAGCTTTATGTTTAAGTTACAGAATGGAGACTTTGTTCATAAAAGATATTATTTATTGGGAGTTTATCAAGGAGTTACATAAGACATACCCCAAAACTTAGTGGTTCTCTTTAATTATTAAGCTAAGGATTCACTCTCTTTACAGCTATCACAGGGAAGATTATGTTCCTCTTGCCTGTATAATAACTTCATAGGCATCTTAAATATAGCTTCCTCAGAAACTGCTCATTACCGTAACCAGAACTTGATTTTGGTGAGACTAAGGGAGTAGCTGAAAAATTGGAAAACACTATGGCCATAGTACCCAATAATCTTGTGTAAAAAATTAGATTTTTCTATTTGTTGATTGAGGCGTTAATCAACTGGGTTTATCCCAAATTATCATTATTTGTTAGTAGGGACTAGATGTGTTAGTAGCTCAACTTCTTTTGTTAGTAATATTGATTGAAACATTTAGTGAATGTGTCAGAACAGTATAATATATAGAAAGAAATGTGTGGAATATTGGTTTTCCGTGAACTTTGGAGAGCAATGTTTACTTTAGCTATTTTAAAAATTGAAAAATTAAATGTTTTCCGATGACCATTATTTCGAAACTCTTTGGTTAATTGTACTACCCATTTCTCTTTATTCTTTGTGTCTCAAAATTGGTTGGCAATGGCATGAAAATTGAAATTGACTTTTTTTTTGCCTCTCTGGATATTAGCTGTTTCCAGCCCCAAGTTTTGGTGTCATTATGTTGTATCTATGTAGCCCAGCCATATCCAGCGCGTAAGTTTCACATTTGGAACGATTTCCTTGCCTCTAACGTAACTTCTTCCGGACTACCGAACGGAAGGGGCGGTGGGAGGCGTTTATGTTTCTATTAAGCCTTTCCCGGTTCCCCCCCTTACGCCTCCATTTCTCGGTTGACGGACACGCCGCATCCCTTGATTGATACTCCCGAGTAACCCCGATTGTTTCGTATGGCGAAGAGCAAAGCGATTTTCCTTTTTGTCTCGAAAACCACACGATATGTAGGGCACGATGAGCACTGAATTATATCCGAAACTCTCGATATTTTTTTCTCCCTCTTTCCAATAGCATCTCCATGACCTCGAATTTATCGGGGGAAAAAACTTCCGGATTCGCGGATGGATTGAAAAATCGCTTTCGCTTGATAGCGGGAGAGGAATTATGGTTTCCAGCTTTTAATTTCGGATGCGACTGGCTAAGGCCCCCTCCCTTGGTTTACAGTTTTTCACTTTCTGCCTTGTTTTCCTTTTTCCATCCGCCTATTAAATTTTCCGTGCCATACCGGGGAAAAATTAAGTTCATTAGAGCAACCTTTTCGATGGATGAATCTTGGCTTTTTTTGCTTCAGTTTGCCTAATGAATAGTTTTTCTTAAGCTTTTTAAAGTAATGCTTTCAATGATTTGGCATTCAATTCCATCCTATCTAGGCATAATCTCTATTGTGAGTTTTCGGTTTTATTGTTCATGGTAAATGGAAAATGATAATTAATGCATTTTTATTATTCTTTATTTACGTTATCACATGGCTAAAAAAATCAGTTGTTGTTTATTTTTAATGCTCTACATTCTACGAGCGTAAAATGATTACCACTTTTACGCGATTCGCAAAATAATGGACTGGGTGATAAAGCCCATTATAAAGTAAAATGTTTTCCTTTACTCTCTGTTACTGATTCTTAAAAGTACGCTTTTGCTACGCAGCCAAAGGATAATTTAGAAGTAAAGGTATCCTCTATATTCCAGGCTCGTTATTGCTGTGAATTATCTGATTGGAAAAATGTCTGCAAAAACTGCTATAATACAATAACCCAAACTTGTCTACTTGGCCCAATTTTTATGCGACCGCGGTGAATTTTTGTGTTCCTGGATGCTTTGCCTGAGGATCACGACTTTTTTTTCTCCTCTTGATTTCGGAATCCATTTGAGACAGTTCACCCTTGAGGCAAAACATTTCTTATGGCGGTCATATCCTCGATATAAAAGCACCTGATAGCGTAGTCTTCTATTTGTCATTCTTTGCCGTCTCAGCCGATTTTCCTCATCATCTTCCACATTTTCGCCTCTTTCCTCCATAATGCCCTGGAAATCTCGTCATTCGCTCAAGTAGGCTAAGTTCGTTTTCACGCTTCCAGTTTGGTGGTTCCTTTCGTCTTCGGCGCAGACAACTAAGCGCCGCCTAGCAGCTCGTATCGAAGTCTTTGCTTGTCGTCGGTTCAAGTGTTTTCTTTTTGTGCATTTGAAACTCTTAAGTGACAGGTTCTCCTTATGAAGCTATGCATGAAATGGAACGTTTAGTTTTTTTCACTGCAAGGTTCAACTAGATTGTTCTTCTTTACTCAAATTAATCACAGCACCATGTTGAAGCCTGTGGTGATTTTATGTGCACAGGGGACAAATTGATGCTTGCTGTATTTTTCATTTTTAAACGTTTGATATTTGAGTTGGCCCTTAGGATCCAGGGCAACGCAGTGGTTCTTACTTTTTATGAGGCCTTTAACTATCATGCAAATCCGAGTTTCATAAAAGGAAATATGTCGACTAGGTGCGGTGTCATCTTTTGATGCGTGGTCTAGTGTTGCTTCCCCACGGATGCCACCACGATACCCTTGTCTGCTTCGGTGAAGACGCGAGTATTCTCTGGACCCCACAGGCTGCGTCACGTTCCCTTCATCCTGGGGAAACGCCCCGATGACGGATTAAATATGGTATGACCCCGTGTTTTTTTTTATTTTGGGAATATTCGGTGTACTTGTGCAGCGTTGTTTGGAATCGCTCGAGAATGTTTTGTTCAATTGTATATACCACCGCATCGGCTCAGTCAAGAACACAAAAGACGCGATGGAATGAGTTCAGCAAAAGTTGTGATTTTCCTCGTGACGCTTCATCGAACATCCCCTTTCCCTCCTCGTGGTCGCCGCCTCGTGGAAGCACTCAGTGAGTTATCCTCAAGCATTCTGGTGGGAAGTAGTTTTCTTTACTTTGTGAAAAGTTGCGGACGCATTTTTCACGCGCTTCTGTGAGCCGATGCTGTGAAAGTGTCGTACATAGGAAGACCTCCGACTCTCAAAGTAGGACTTACAAGAAGTCGCGGAGGGAAGACATCAGGTTGAACTAAATTCGTTGATGGCCTTCGCCTCAATTTTGGTGATAAGTCCTATCGTCGACCGTAATTTGTTCGTGGTTGCCGTGTCTCTAAAAGGATAACTTAAAATGTGTCAGTTTGAGTGCGACTTGAATGGGGACTTCAACGCTCGACTGCAAGTGCTCCCTTGAGTGGATACATGAGTAGGAGAGTGTTTTGGGATGCTCATGCCTGAAAGCATCTTTTTCGTTTACGAACTGTGTTTATGTTTCATCTTCAGCTGTGATAATGTCAGTCTCTTGCTCGGAAGTTTGGGAAGAGATTGTCTCTGCCGACATCGAAAAATGTAGACGGGGACCTGTTGTGAAGTTTTCCGTTCCTTTGAAGCGTTGGCACCACGCCCTTGTCCTAGGGCGGCGTCTTGGTTTAACCTTAAGCCTCTACTCAGCCGCCAGGATTAACATCGACCCTCTCGATGTCTGCCGTCAGATTCTGGAGGTACTGGGGCATCTCACTCATACTTTTCATTCCTTTGACTTTGTTAGCCACCACTTTTCTCGTCTTTGTCATGGTCTTTATGGTCAATGGCGTGTCAACTATCCGACTGATTTTTTCCCAATTTTTTCACAATTCAGCTTTATTTCATTCGTTTTGTTTTTTTTATAAAATTATTTTTAACGTAATGTTGGACGAGAATAAATTTAAATGCCCTCGCATCCAAATTCGAGTTATTTTATTGCGTAAAACAATAGTAAATGTCAATTTTCGCCGTAGTAATGTAAGAGTCTAGGCGTGTGGCTGGTTACTATCGCAAAAATTAGTTCCTTTATTTCATATTTGACAAAATCTTAACTGAGGAATTTAGTTTAATTTAGCCGTTCATCATACTTGAAGCTATATGATTTCTAAGCTGTCGTTCAGAGCGATACGGGCAAAGGTGTTAATTTTTAAAATCCCAATTCATCCATCCGTGCGGTACTTCCTCGTGTCTGTATTCATTCTCCATTCAGTAGGGTGGGCGACACAACGAGCCCTAAAGATCGCGTGTGTGCCCTTGAATTTCCTTCCCCAACGTCCGTCTGCTGGGATGGTGATGTGACACTCTCCTGCGTCAAGTTGGAAGGAGGTGTGTAGAAGTTTATGATTAACCGCCTCCCATCTTCCTTACTCTTTGGCATACGAGCGTAGGCGACTGAAGATGCTATCATCTCAAGCGAATTTATGACGGCACGTCTGTGGACCTCTTTTACATGTTGTCCCTCGGGAATCGTGCACGCCCTCTTTATTTAGTAAGTTCAAGACCTTGGAGGAGAACCAACTGCTAATTGGGATAATCTGGTGGTGGAGCAGCTTGTCTGCTTTCGTTTTTTTAGCACTTGCTCGTTGAAGAAACTCGCTTGTTTTCTCATTAAACATCAACGGGGGAAGGCCACCGAGGACCTATATTTGTGTAATATTTCAAATTTATTAGTTCGCTTAAAAAGTAATGACAGGAAGACGTGCATTGGAAGTGACGTTGAGCGTCCGTCATATAGCCCCCTAATGTTGTATCTCCCTAATTCTTAAACATTTGTACTGCCGTATTTTTTGGGTAACGAATGGTGTGACTCAAAGGTATTTAAAAGATATATAGGTATGAAATAGTCGTCTGTTACAAGGAACTTCTTCATAAATTCACAGTACTTACTCGTAGATGATCCATCTGTCGGATTCGATTTCGAATGTATGTCCTGATTGAGTATGAGTTTTATCTACCTCATCGCCCTGCTTAATTTTATGTCTCCAATTTTTAGGAAGTGCTTTGAAAAAGCGTGGCATACCCTCAGACGCCATGGGGTGTGTTAAATTCTAGAAGCTGGAGAATGGAAAGAACCTAAAATATTAACTTTTTTAAAATACCCCGACCATTTTCATGACAAAATATGGCAGGCTTTTCGCTCGCTAACTCTGCATACCCATAGACATAGAAATTCACCCCAAAAATAATCGTGAAGAGATGCAAAAACGGGACAAGGCTCACGCCAGTGATACGAGTACTTCAAAATTATAGAAAGATTCAGTATTTTTCATTGATCTGCTACATAACAGCTCTATTAATTCCGGTGCGAAATCCTCCTGCTAATCTTCTGATCAGGGAATATTAGGTCTAAAAGAATCCCAAAAAAATTAGTTTTATGCAAAGGCCTATTAGGAATTGAAATTGATTACTAAAATATGTATTCATAATTATAGAACTCCATACGAAACTTCAGAAGTTCTTACTTAAAAATAAGTAATCTTACTTGCTGTAAATAAATCTGTTAGAAATTCTTCCTCGAGATGCAACATCTTGCAGATTAAAATAGCGGCTCTAATTCTTTTCATTTAATTTATCTTGTCTTTTAAGAACACAGACTAACGATTAGGAGCAGAAAGTAAAAAAAATCATTCCCGCTTAAAAGGTTAAGATATTTTTCTTAGTAAAATTCCAAAGAGAAACTCTGTTTTCAAATGGAATTTCGTTGGATGACGGCGGTATCTGGTTTGTTTTGGGATAAAATTTTGTAACTTGAATTCCCTTGAAGTGGTTCATGGTAGCATACTGGAAAAGTATCAGTAGGTATGTGTTTTTAATGAAAAAATACTATTGCGTGAAATTGAGTTTTAGAATTTTAAGATGATGGATTATGACCATCCTTAATGAAATCACAACAGTGATGTGTGATTGATTTAAACAATAATTGGTTGCCCCATCCTTCACGCCTTCATGTTTTGTCGGTCTCATATCATCCTTCACATTTAATTTAATTCACTCAAGCCACTATTTCATTTTACATCTTAGCCAACTTTGATGACTGATCTTAGCCAATAAATCCCCGGGCGAGTGTAGAATATTCCCAACATTTTTCTATCTTAAAATAATTGGAATTGGATTAATGTTCATTTTAAATTTTCCATTATTTTCATATAACGTTTGTGGATTCACGAATTTTGTAGTCGAGTTACTGAGGTGTTACCTACCTTTTGAATAACTGTAACAAAGTCATTTGGAAATAAGGGAAACGATGTTGCAATGCTCGATCAATGAAATAGTTAAAAATCGCTGTTTATTTTTAACTTTTCCACAGACTCACAAATTGTTTTATGCTAGACTAATGTAGCATATGTTTATCCATAGGAAATCTGATGGCTGCGAGGTGTGATAATGTACCTCAGCGTCGTTATTATTATACGTCTACCGACAAGTAGTTTCATAATCATTCCTTAGTATTATCAAATGAAGTTATAACTTATGTGCGGTGTCCAAAAATGTTTGACTTTTAAATTCCCTTAACGAGAAAATGTGCCGATTTTGCACAGGTTTTCTATTCTCGCATTAAAAGAAATGACTTCGCAAATGCTTATTCGATGGAAATACCCATGGTTTGCATTAATCATTCTCACTTGATGCAACTAAGGCGTGAACGTGCCTGTCTTCAGGCCTGCTCTACGGGCTCTTTGTTATTCCCATCGCAATGTCCTGTTTCTGTAAAATTTTCCATGTATCTCAGGTGTGGATTGGCAGTAAATGGTTTTTTTTAGGTGATAGGTAAAAGTCGCTTCCCCGGCGCAAGGTTCATTGTCGAGTGAATCCTTCTTAAAAATCCGCGAAAGGGGTTCCCAGTGACGCGAAGCATTCCCAAACCTGTTAAAAGTTAATCCTGCACCTTGCCTCCGTCTTCTACTGACTGATAGCATTCTTTTTTTCCGATTTGTAGGGAAGCCATGAGTACGTGAGAGCGCTGGCGGACTACGCTACTCGAGAACCATCTCTCCTCAACTTCAAGAAGGGTGACGTCATCAAGCTTGTGAACAGGGACCAGTATCTGCAGAAAGGTGAGTTATTATTTTCCACGGAGAATAGCAAAGGGGAAAACAAAGGCATGCCTGAATTTTATTTTCCCGCGATCGGCTTGGTAAGAGTGGCAGTGAGAGTTGCTTTGTCGGAGGAGAAAGTGAAATGGATACGAGAAAAATATTCTTTTTCTGTCTCCATTTGTTCGCTCCGTGAATAACAAACGATGCTGGCTGGAGGATGAGAATTAATCGCGTAAACGTATTCACCTGAGAGCCTGAGACACTGAAGCATTCAATCCTCAAGTCTCTTTTGCTTACAAGTTACAAAATGGGAAAATTTTTATGGTGAAGCGGTTCAAAACTTCAATGGAAAAAAATAGGGTGTCCTCCCGGTGGTGGGCCAATAGATTTCGATGATAGTCTACAACTATTTCGAGGCCCCATCCTTTTACAGCAAAGTTTCCGATCGTTCAAAATTCACCAATTCGGAGCCAGTGACTCATTCTGCATAGTTCCTAATCATTTTCTTCGTTTCCAAACCTTGGTTTAGTGAAGAATGACCCAGCTAAAATCGAACAATTAATGACTCACGTTTTCCACCTAGGAGAACAGCGTATTCAGTACGAAAGGCCCTCGTGCATTATAGATATCTGTGACAAAAACATCGCATAACTCGAGCTCAAATAAAACCCTCGTCGGTCGCTTTAAAATCCGCTCTTGTAGTCTCTCCGAAAAAGGATCTGGCATCGGTTCGTGCTCCGAATGGACAAAGGGGATCTTGTGAATAAGGTCGAGGGGATGGACAAGGTAGAATATACTCGGGAGGCAGATGCCGTCAGGTCCTCTTAGATCAATCGGCCGGCCAATTATTTCTCCCCTTTATTTGGATTGGCTACGAAGTGATTTACGGAAGGGGAGGAGAGGGTTCGCGAGGAATATGCTCACTGTAGTGGGATAGGAAGGATACCGATAGACTAAAGAGTAGAACTATCTCACGTTGGAACAAATCGTCATCCAATGATTATGTGGCTCAAACGCTGGATGATTGAAGAAAGAGTCCTTTTCGCTGTTCCTTGGTCTCTTTTTTATTTTTTTTACTTATTAGTTACACCTCAGATACCTCCTCATGCTCTGTATTGCTCCGTTATTCAAAAAAATTAAAAAAATAAATTCAAAATTAACCTGGTTGGCATTGTGCTGTTTTCATTTTGCCTTTGATATTCTTCGTACAACATTTGGGCATGACCCTGTAATCCGCGAATGTTTATGCTACCGATATGAAAACATGGTCCAAGGACTTTTGTCAAAGTGTTTTAATTTAATTTAAAAAATATTTGTTAGTAATTTATACGTGAAATAAATTTTTGTATATGTAATTTTCCTGACATGAATCATTAATTCGATTCGGGTTTGACATTCATCCCCTCGCTCGAAGGCCATCATCACATCAAGGGATTATTTTTATGAATATAAATTCTCTCGAGTTAAATTTTAACTTGAAACAGCTTCAACCAAGTAATTGTCCAATATTCCTTGCCTTTTAATTTTACCGGTAAACCACTGCTACAAAACTATTGTTCTGTAATGTCATAACTTTTGCTGGATAATGATACAATTGACGTTTATTATGCATTGCTTTCAACTGTTATCCAGACAATTAGATACATTACGTTAATTCCGTTTTTTCATAATTGTTTTTGATTATTTCGAATCGGAATTTAAAAAGAATTATTGCTAAGTTATGCTTCTTTAGTTGTGATGTTACCATTGTGCTTTGCAACTTTTTGAGAAGCCACTTCCAGCTCTTCTTTTTCACCACATAAAATCTTTTTTACGCTTAGCGTATGTTTTTTTTCCTTCTATACCACTCGTAAGCTGGGATTTCTGCTCTGATAGGCTTAATTCCTATGCATAATACATTTAAATGTTTTAATTCCTGTATTAATAGCCGTACGTTCTCCCATTTAAAATGTAGTGTCTATTCGATCCCAGACATGTGCCTGCTTCCTGCATGCTTGCTTCTGTAAGATGGATCTTTTAATTTTTCATAAATTCCTACCGTGTTTCTTTCCCGGTCCTCCATATACTTATAAAAATATCTTTTCCGTTAGCATTACATTTCCATCTTCCCTCTCTTACGCTTAGGAGAGAGACGTAAAAGGGAAGAAGTCCATCATCTATCGCAGTGCAGTGCCTGCGAATTGACATTCTTTAGCAAGACTTTAGAAAGGGAAATGGGAATAGTTGGAGAAAGGCGGAGGAAGCTTTCTGCTTCAACCTCTGTCACAGGCTGTATGCACAAGCGCACAAAGAAGATCGAATGCATTATTATTCTAATGCAGATGTAACTTTGTACTCTCATGGCTCCCTTGATTCTTACTCCTATATTTATCACCGGAAAATGGTTGCGTGTATAGGTCGAAGGCTTATTTTTTGACGTTCCATGTTTGCCATATTTTAGTGATAATTCATTGCATCATAAAACACTTAAGGGTATGTTGAATTCCACGGGTATGAGCGTGGCCTCTGGCATTGCTTTGATACGTTGGTCGCATCAACCCGTATTGAAAAATACGACCATATATATTCTAAAGAGAATTCATTCTAGATGGAGATGCGATGACTAAATTTGTTCCTTTCTTGAGACGCTAAATATACAACTCTCTTCATGGTAGCGGCCTTTGAACTGGAGTTGAAATCTTTCGTATCCAGGTTTTCCGAGCGCCCGTGTTATCATAGGAAGCTCATGAAAATAAGTTTTCCTAGACTTAGACTGCCCGGTCGCTAAAATGAAGGATAAGAAGCGATCTCTATTCGGTAGAAGTCATTCAAAGATTCTTTTGCTGTAATAGTTAAAATGAACGACGTTTAGTTATGGCGTATGAAATAAACATTCCGGAAGAAAATTGTCCCATTTTTATTTGTAAAAATGAAATTTATTTTTTATCATATTCTGCCTCTATCTCCGCTCTGTTTTATTTCGGGTACCTAATTCAGATTTTCTCCCCTTCTATACGGTGAGCACTTTTGTTGCGAGTGATGGTGCACTTGGCTCATAAGCCATTCTCTTCGATCACGCTACCATTCTTAAAGGTTGACCATATGGCCAGGAAACTCGCTCCTTACCCCTAAAGAGCGAATTTAGCATAGAATGTATAGCTGCCCAAGGCCTAGCGTGGAAATAAGTTATAAATGACGCGAGGGAGTTCTATTCAACCGTGTCCCACACTTGGAACGGGTCGGAACATCTCTTTCCTCCGCACTGTTTTCAATGCGTGGCCATGGGTGCTTACCCTAAGTCTACACCATCGATCACAGCACGTGTAAGTGAAGTTTGCATGCGCGCATGCGTGATTGCGTGACTAATGTGAGCGGAAATAGAGAGACGGCCGACGTACGCCCCCTTGCGCCGCCCATACGTACACCAGACCGTCCGTTCTCCCCACTCGCCTCTCTCTCGCTCTCTCTCTTGGTTTCTCTCCTCCCCTTTTCACTCGCCCCATTTTATAAATCTTCGCAACCAGCAAGGAAGGAATTTGAAAATTTAGTTAGTTTAGCCTTAAAATGTTAATATTTGGGCATACGAAGTGCACCGTCCAGCCTAGAGTTGTTCGATGGTTGATTAATTTAAAATATCGATGTTTTTTTAAATTGAATTTGGATATCATCTCATTGGATTTATCGATGACAATTTCTTCAGTGATTTCTATGATTGGGTGGTTCTGATGTTTGCGATGGCCCAAGGTCAATTACGATTATTTTGAATGGCAAACGGTCGACAAAATTCGATGCAAAAGGTTTACCGTTGAAAAAATCCGTACCAACGTATTGGAACAAACGGGGATTTGGAATCAGCATTCATGGAATTTGGAATCATTTTCATACTGTCTGGTCGGGTGAATTTTCACATCTTGTTCTATTTCTATTCTTTCTTTGAGTTGAGTGGGAAACCATAGTACAGCTTCGTCCCTGCCTTCTTACAATCATCAGGAATATATGTGGCACAGGTGTGCAGTTCGCTGTGTGTCACTCTACATCTATCGAAAAATTTTTCGGAGCCCTATTTTCGTCGTGAAGAATAGAGAGAATCATAGAACGCTGAAGTAGAGATTTCCATTTAGTTTCTACTGGAATCAGTGCGCTGCTGGTAAATATTTAATTTCAAACCAAACTACATAGTAACATTCTTTAAAATGGAGTGAAATGGCATATACTTAGCCCTACTTTGAAGTTTCCTCAAATCTATTTTGTACGAAGTATTGTTCAGAATTATCAGTTCCCGGTGATACCACAAAGTATTTTAGCGTGAGTCAATGCCAAATCTTATAGTCTAGTAGCGTACAACTAGCTATATCTCTTTAATTTCCTTTCTCTTTTCTTTTTTATTTTCATAAAACTTTGTCATATCAACTTAAAGAATAATTTAAAAAACGTATTGTAATTTTACTTACAACGAGGCACAATTGAGATAAATAATCCTTAATGTGCATATCTTGATTATTATTCATGTTCAAATTTACATTCCTTAACTCCAAATTGTTGTGGATCATATCATATTAAAGAGCTGAAATCATTTATGCAGCTGACACCTGCTACTTTAATAATAGTTTGAAGGTTTAATTTTGGTAACTTTTTCTACTACTGCATTTTTATAAAGTGTCTGTTTTGTTTTTCCTAATGAAATAAGTGCTTCACGATAAAAATGTATAAACAATGGATGAAATTTAAGCTCCTAATGGAATTTTCTAAATGTGATGTGGATTGTATCCGCCAATCGGAGGCCGCCGTATACAGTTTGTATGTATGCTTCATGCAGGTCATGCATAGATTAATTGGCTCGTAGATATGATAGGATTGGTCCATTTATCGAACTGCCGTAAATATTTTATATGATGATTTAAGCTATAATGTAAGACGCTGCGGTTTAAACTCTTCTGCATAGTCTCAAAGAAATCTAACTATTCATTATTAGCCTTCTAGATTTATAAACCATTATAATTTAGTTTTTGCTTCGTGCTAAAAAATATTCTTGACTAATGATGAAGCTTGTTCGTAAACAAAATGCTTTTAATCAATTAATTGTGTTTTCTTCGCAGTTCATTTTGGAGGTTAAGCTCTTTTTTTAAGTCATGAGAGGTGTCAGACTTAATTTTGCGTCTCCGGTGTAGTGATTCATCGTTATTTTAATTTAATTTTCCTCGGACTATGTAATTTACGACGACATTCACGTTACACAATGTATCGTAATTTAAATGACATCACATGGTTTCAAAATTACAAAATCTCACGCTTGATATCCTTATCAACTGTATGTAATGAATCTCTTCACTAATTACTTTGATCAACCTTATGGCTACCCTCTGATTTCTCCCGCCTTGAAAACATTTGGCTGTAGATTCTTCAAAAATACTTTCGCCGACATTTGTATTTTTTTTTAAATTTCTTTTGCCATTGGTGACAATAAGGAAAATACCGGCATCCCTGGGTAGATGTTTGGGTGCTTAAAGTAATTATTAATTTTGGCCTAAAATTTGAAAAAATATTTTTACAGTAATTTAAATGATTGATATTTATTTGTTAATCTTATTTGACTTAATATATTTATCCAAGTTCGTCACTTCGTGTTACTCCTAGTGTGAGAATCAATTGAAATAACATGTGTATGTGTGTGTGCACCAATATGCTTTCAATGTTGGTAGTTGGTAGCTTTACCAAAGGTTTCATCGACGTGGCCTTTTGCGGAAAATTTCAGAGGACGTAAGTGTTTTCTTGGTTGACGGGTTGGATATTCTATGGATTGCGAAAAAATATGGGAAACAAATGACGCAATTCACTTGCGTGAGCACGCTTGTCCTCGCTCACTCGTTTGAGGTTTATTTGAATATGTGAAACAAAGGCGAACCATTGTTTCCGTGCGTGCGTGGATGCGCTGATCCACGCAAACAGAGAGCTAAACTTACTTGAAAGACGCGCATGTCCTAAACGACGTTAGAAAAGGTACTTGGCGAAGTCCTGTGAGGCCCCTTTTTTCGAGTTTCTCCTTATGCGGCCTTCAAGTTTCTGTTGAATGAAAATGCCATGAATTGTTCTATATATCTCTTGTTTTTTTTTTATTTTCGTTCAATAAACATTCCAAGGAACATGAATTTCCAGGGTGGAGGCAGTAAAGAAGTACTAACGTTTGGCAGAACAGTGATATGAAAATTTAATCCACAAGGCAATATCGTCATATTTCAGTGTTCGTTACGTGTATTTGATATTGATGAATTATTGCAAGTAGTCGAACTGAGTAGGTCCCAAAACCCTTTCTATACTAAATCAATACATTTTGTTTTAATGGACTAATTTACGTCATTTTCGTAACTTATTTGGACATTTTTGCGACTAGACTAGTAGGATTAATTTTAATTTATTCATTTAGTTAAAATAATTCCATGCATAAATATAGCACCAATAGTTGCTACGTCACATTTTAGAGGGGGAGTCCTAATTGGCTTATTTAATTTTTGTGTACTTCAAGTTATTTCATTTGTTTTCTTGATTTATTTGATGAATTTTCGTCCCTCGTTCCTTCGTGTCTATAAGCGTCCTGGACCTCGTTCTACTGTGATTCATTTTGCGACTCATTACCGCTTTGCCCTTCGCCCTCGTCTCCGTGCTCTCTCTCCGCCGTCACCCTCTATCTTTCTCCCCGCTTTCCTTTATCAACCCCACCATAATGTTTAAAAACAGAAAAAAATATAATGAACTAACAGTGCATTCGACAAAACGTTTCGAAATATTTTAAACTCAAAATCACAAGTTCTTAAAATGCCAAATAGGTCGCAGGCTTAAAAACGCCTGTATATCTCTTTTATTTTTCATAGTCGTTTTATCAGTATCCAAACTAATGTGCACTTCAGCGTGTGTACAATATAGGAGTGTCATCAGTATTCCTCCTCACTAGGAAATAGCCTCTCTCAAGGGGAAAACCGCGCAAATATTTTATATGATTAATTACTCACTGAGGAGGCGGCTCCACTATCTACCCACGGACTCTTCTACCTTTACCCAGAAAATTGACTAGAATATATTATTGATGACATTAATAGTTTAATATTACTGATTGTGCCGCAATATCATTTAATACTTAGGTTTATAGAGAGATGTTACTCACTATGCTGTTCTTTAAAATGTAATTTTAAGGTCATTGTTGGCTTTTTTGTGATTGAAACTTTTAGTTATGGATAGTGCCATGCGTTGATGAACGTATCTTTCTTAGTCATTGAAAGCGTCTAATAAATATCTTAACTCGCTCATAATTAAAAAGTACAGGGGAAGTTAAGAATCTCAAATTTCGTCCCAAAACTGGTCCTTCTTTGAACTGGTCACTGAAGAGTTGAAGTAAGAAATTACCGAAGCCTTTTTTTTTAGCTTCGCGAGATGTGACTATGATTGAAGATGTGACTATCTCGAGCGGTATATATCCATAAATATTTTTCAAATTTTCGATTGCATGGCGACTCGAATAAGCATAGCATTGAGAGACGGTATTGGCATGAAATTGCTCATTAGGCAATAATATTCAGGTGGGGAGTAGTGAACCGTTATGCTCGTCGGCATGCCTATGGTCAGCTCATCGGCCGGAAATCTACTCTGCGGATGAGTTTCCGCCAGAATTCGATGGACTTTTGTCGGTGCTCATTTGACGAAGTGTCATTGTGTCTAAACCTACCCGGTCAAGTTACAGGTGACCGGGAGGAGGTCTCCAACTGCTCATAACACCGCTATCCTTTTGTTTTCCACCAGGATGGCTCTTCGGGACCGTGGACGGCCGGAGCGGAGTCTTTCCGTGCGAGCACGTGGAAGCGTTGGGCCGGAGCGAGGGACCCCGGGCCGTCGCCATGGTGAGTGATCCTCCCCTTCCCAAAGTACCCCCCGGGCTTGATTGGCTCAGGCTGCCTGTTATTCCTCCCGGGGCTGATGATCCCACCCTCACCAATAAGTGAACACTCCGAAATCAGTGAGCGAATTAAAAAAGAATCTAAACTGTTTTTTTCCAAATTGAGAGTTTTATGGTTTTTTTTAAGATTTCGATTTTGTCGTTCATGCAGCAGGAGTGTTACAAACCTGGAGTGGGCAAAACGCGCTGGCTTAGGCTTTCACAATCCTCTCTAAGGAAAAGTAAAAATACAACGCGTAGAAAACCGAAGTGGTCAGTGTACGTGATTTGCAGTTGAAATTCTGATTTTGTCAAAGCTCGTTCATCAGCGACCACTCATCACTCTTTTTTTCGTTTTAAAATTTGATTCCCTCAGAGGTGTTCATTTTTGTCTCAATTTTGAGGAGGTGCCTGCATTTCACCATCCAAGTACTCCTCTCCAACGGAACCAAGTTTCGTCGAAATATTTTAAATTTATTTATCTCTGTCACTTGGGGAGGTTTCTAGAAAAACTTCTGTGACTTTATAAGCACGGAAATAAGAAAAAATAATTTTTTAGAATAACCTAAGCAGTGCTCCGTTTTCATCCGTACTTCACTCATTTTTTTTAATTTTGTGCTTTTAAATATTTATAAATATATTTTTACTTCCATAAATTTAGACTTAATTTTGACTGGCTTTTAAGATTATTTTATAGGCTTAAGGCCAGTAATTGAGGTTAATATGTTACTGGATATTTAATCTCATAATCATCGATCGATCACTTCTGCAGCATTGACAATGAGGAGGGACACATCCATCCGTTAGTTATCTTGGGGTCTCTCTCGCCAGTCATAGGATTTCAATCGAAGAAATTAGTTTTCTGTTACGTTTCGTAGTGTACTTCCTTTATAAAGTTTCCTTTCTAAAGTATGTCATTTTTTGAATGCTTTATTATCGTCCGCATCCTTTTGAAAACCTCTTATTTAAGTTTTTAATTGGCATTATATCGTATCATATTCTTACCATTTATTTTGGTGAAGTAGGGAGTATAAAATTAGCTAGAAATTAAAAATTTCTTCCCTTGATGTCCTTTTGGGTCTTTTTTTCGTGTATCCTTGAGTAAATTTCGACGTAAGGCGTAATGTATCAATACATTTTACTTAAGCTGTAACAACTTCTTAAAAATTCTCTATAGAATTTCTCAGCCACAACCGCAATAAAAATTACATCATGGCATTAATGGATCATTTATGAGACCTATTGAAAGAAAGTTTGTATTCCCACTAAGGTTTAAGATTAACCATCCGTGGTCAATTCATTCACTTTATTTGAACAGATTCGTGTATTTCTTTTGCTAGTCACTTCAGTAACTATTGGTTCGGATAAATGAACGAAATGAATCGAGCGTTTCCTCAGAATACTCGACGTCTAGTAACTTTCGCATATGAGATGGGAAGTTAAGTTATCGCCCAACGGCCGTAAATGAATCGTCTCTCATCCTGTTGTTTCCGTGCTGAAATATTCGCCGACACAACATGCGCGAGAACCACCCTTGGCTCACCGATGCAGAAAAAATGCAGCCCTAGTCCTATCTCGGATTTATTTTCAAGATCCCCGTCCAGCACGAACAAACGGACGCCTCGGAGTAGTCCTGCCCCCGATGCATTCTCTGCATTATCTAATTCCCCACGTTCTCTATATCGCGGCTTGCAGTTTTCATTTTTTTTCCGTCCTGTTCCCCGACCCAGGTGTTGCAATAAATGAGCTGTTTCCTGACTTCGTCAACGTGGCTCCGCGTTTACCTTCACTCACCCCCCCCCCCCCCCCCCCCCCCCCCCCCCCCCCCCCCCCCCCC
>LYUA01000123.1:601337-612127 GCA_002093875.1 Calopteryx splendens
TCATACGTTTCACTTCTTGGGACCCCCCCCCCTCCCGCGTTTTTTTTTTCAACCTTTTAAAACTCTTCGAAAGATTTTTAAAAAAGTAGTAGGAATTATCTGCTCTGAAATCATTGTGGCATTCGTCATGTTTTTCGAAAAGTTCCTTTTTAAGTCGGGGTCCTAGCAAGGGCTACACCCATGGAGGCTATGTTATCCCGTACCGGTCAATATACATGGCCAAAATGCACCAGTTTCATGTGAGAAGGCACGATTCATGACAAATGAATTTTTCATGAAGAATTTCATTCATCTCTTTTACTTCCTTTGGCTCTGCAATACTTGGAAAATTGCGAGCAACAATCAGGGATCGCCCCTTCCTCCTCCCCTGACTGCTCGCTTTTTACCAGCTCTCAAACGTGGATGTGGGCAATATTGTTGTATTTGCTCGGAGATAAGGTTATGCGCTAGTTTTGATGACTTGATAACTTATTTTTACGCAAAAAATAAGACTTCTGTGTCAAACTTCCAATCAATCGCGTCATTTTATGGGAATCATTTGCCATAGAGACGAGACGTACATTTCCCCATTGTCTGCGTCCCTCTGTGGCGCTCTTTGTGTGTCAATTCGTTTCAAGCATTTCTACTGAGAGCAGGGAAAGTATATAAATTGCGGCGCAATGAGAAGGGTGCTGCACAGATGGATGCATTAAGAAGGTCACCACCTTGAACTGATGTGTATCAATTCATAGAAAGTGAAATAAAGCTGCTGCTTCTGATCCATAATTTTGCAGAATCCAAGTTGCAAATCTCTTGAGTGCGTTTGATGAAGGCGAAGCGGTTAATTTTCTCCGAAATATTCGTCAAGGGCATATCGTATGATAGCAATACGTGTACACAGCAGAAGATAATGACGAGGATGTTTGTGTTCGTCGAGGTGTGCAATAGAGCCGAGGTTTTTGGAGCTTAAAAAGTAATGGAGAGAGGAAGGGGAAGAGAAAATTGACCGTAATAGAACAAGATCACAGTTAAATGCATAGCCGTGCAGGTAGGACGTGCGGAAGTAGTTCGCCGAGGAGCTGCTTGGTGGCATTGTTCTCTCTCTCTCTCTCTTCGGTGAAAGGTTCTGGACTACCAATCTGTGCGAATCGATGTCATCGAGTGGATACCGCGCTGGCGTGAAGTTTTATTTTGTTTGAGTATTGTGAAACCTATGGACATAATTGCTGGGAAATTTGAGAAATATCTGATTCAGTCGTATTTAAGTAACTATTTTTAAATGGGAAGTCAGCTCGCTAGGAGGACGTAGTATAGCGAGTTGAGTGCAATAAAGAAGTAACTTTCCTTCGTTCCGTGTAATTTGTCGCGGTCGATCTTTTCTTATCATCCCAGAATTTTAGTCGTCTCATGACTGAGATTCTCCGATAAGCATGCGAAGTATAAATAAAGAGACTTGGTGGAAAATAATACCCAAATGTTGAATCTTCAATTTTTATGCAAACAAAAGTTTTATTTTTCACGGAACGTTTGGATTGTTCACTGCCCTTGATTGCCTGTGTACTTAAATTTTATTTTAATATATGCTTACTCAAGTTGACTATTTATAGTTCCCAACGTTGTTTTTATAGCCTTATATTCAAATGTGGGTATGCCTTTAGGTATGAATAATGTTTTGCTTAGGTTATTGGAACGAAAGATTTTGTGTAATGGTCAACTTTTGTAATGATTTTGCAGTGGTGAACTTTAACACGATATGGTCCGAAGAAGTATACTATTATTATTGCATCCCACATTAAATATCGCTTGACAGTGTAGCAAGAAAAATAGAACGCTGGGCTAACCTGTTTCCCGTGAGCTAAAATTTAATTCCCAAACAAACTTACCTCAAAGCAAGAAAAATAGAACACAGGCCAACTGGTTCCTCGGGAAGTTTATTCCTCATGCAAAGGAAAAGGATTTCTCGCCCATTAACGGCCTAACCAGCCTGGAGCTTTCGTGTGCGTAGTCTGGAAGTTTTTTTATTGCCAATGAAAAAACTGTCAGCATCACCTGTTTCTGTTCCTTGGCATACGGCGGAAAGCGCCCAAATTGCGAATGAAAGCCGCGAACGTTAAAAATAATCCTAATGAGGCCACGTTTAATAATTATAGCGCCTCGAAGTTGTCAAACGTTTGAAAACAAGGAAGGGGGTGATAATCGATGGGCGTTGAGCGGAAACGATTTCGCTTGAAATATGCGGCGGAAAGCAATTTTTTGATGAAAGATCGGCGAAAATCACGGGCGTCCGAATTTTCAGTTCTCTCGTTCTCGCTGGAATAAGTAAATGAATAAGAGGGGTTTGGCTGGCGTTCTAAATGATATTGGGTAACCTACTTTCTTTTCCCGGCGCTAATGGGGAGGGAAGGAAGAATCATCAGCCGTAACAGGAGTTTTGCGAGCCTCTGCCCATTGTCATTACAGGGTAGAGGTGGTGAAATAGCGCCGCTGCCACCCAAGCCTTATGCTATAACGATTTAGAATGTCTTCCGGAGGACCTTTTTTACATTCTTTTTCCTTTGTTTTTTATTCTCGTTTACGGACAGAGTGGTACTTTAGAACAGCCCGTAGCGGATTGTTTGGTTTATTTAATTTTTTTTTTAGAAATATGTCAATCCCCCTCTATGTATGTGCTTCTCCCTTTGAGTTTTCTACGTTCCAGTTCTTGTGGCTCAATTTATTTTATTGGTAATTTTACTAATTATATATGCCTTAATCACATATGTTGTGGAACAAAGAAGCCAATGCTTCGAACTTAGTGCATGAAGTTTTCTTAATTTTTCGTGCAAATTGCGGTAACATTAATATGACGTATTGTAGAATAAAATCTAATTTGATTCATTTACGATTTCCGCATTGTTGAGGGGGAAATTCTGATTAAATTACTTTCGTATGTTAACTTACAGCGAAAACAATTTTTAGTCTGATGGCTATTTGGTGTGGTTTTTTAATGCTTTTTAATTAGTTCCTATGCAATTTATGAAACATCGATTATTCACTTTCAATGAATGTCAATTAGTTACGCATTAAATACTACCCCATTTTTAGATTACTAATTGCTAATTAGATTTCTTTCCCACTCTTGTGCTGTACAGCCTCAGCAATCACAAATGGCGCGGACGTGTATTCCGCAATTCACTTGTTATTGGTGTAATTCTTGGCAGTAAATGGGAATATAATTTGAACCTCGAAATTTGGACTTAATTTAAAAAAATAATTCAGTGGGGGAGTAGTAAATGTGTGCTTGGCATATACCTCGGAGTAGTCATTTAATATTTAAACAGTCAGTAATGTGAACGAACTAGATACATTGAATGACAATATTTTCCTGGTATGTAGTATGTGATCCAAATTAATCTTAAATTTCTATGTTTTGTTGTAATGATCTTTCTTTTGGTAATGTAATTATTTAGATACCTCCCCTGGCAATGCAGGCACGGTTTTAACTAATTTTATTTCTATTCCTTGGTGACTCCAACACATCAGTAACCTCTCGCCATCCACCTGTGACCGTAATATCATTACGTTTGAGAGAATGGCCAGCACGTATAATTAGCAATAGTTCGCTAATACACATATTCAACGAAAAACGTACTTCATCGGTGTATTCTACGCACCGGTGTTGTTTTAATTACTGTTGATGAATATTCAATCTGTGGTAGGTCAGTGGAAAACTTCTTTTCTATTTACTTTCTTGGCATTTACATGTCAATTAAATACCTATTAAAAATTCATCTCGTATAATTCATGTCATACTTCTGATGAAAAAGAGGGCTGGTATCGTTTCGGGCATTTTGTTAACCAAAAAACTTCAAAATCATTCAGTGAAATTAATATTCGGTTGTCCATATGGATTATTTCATAAGGTAATTCTGTGCATAGGCTCCTTCCACAAATTATTCGTAGTTAAGGTTCACAAATAAATATCAACACGGGAATCACACCACCGATTGACGAAGAATTGTTCCTGTTGGAAACCTTAGAGCTAAGTTTCATGATCGCTTTGCATTTTAATTACTGTATCGGGTGGATTTATTTCGAATGGATCTGGACCGTAATTGGGAACGCCAGGACGTAGTTTATTACAAAAGGGTTCCCGACTACGGCGTATTCATCTGGTGTAATTCACCGAATGCAATTATGCACAGCTGAATGAGTTCAAACGGTAAAATTACGGGTAGTCAAGAGGTAAATATAGTTGTAACTAGGCAAGCAAATTGTGGGGAGAGGTGGAAGTAGAGACGCCTTGATCATCGGAATGTCTTCTTTCTCCGCCGTGAATTGCGTGCCCGTCGAGGAAACCCGCGTGAGAGGATGGTTAGTTAGGTAGGGCACGGCGACACGCCTCGTGACTCGGGAAGATGCCGACGGGACCGAAGTGAGGGGGAAGAGGCACTTTTGATGATCTGACCATCCCGTGAACTACTCTTCGGTGGGGTGAGGGGGGGGGGCGAGGAGGGTCAGTGAGAGGGTTGCGAGTGAGAGACACTCTTGTTGGAGATAAAAATCTCTTTATCTTTCGCGCGAGACGGCCCGCAGTCCCCTCTTTCGCCGCCACCGCAGCAGTCCCTCGCCATTCCTCTCCCATTCGTCAGCTCGCCCCGTCCCCATCCCATCCCGTCTCCTCCCTTCCTCCCATTTCCGTCCTCGTCCCCTTCTGAAGGCAATGTCACTCCCTTCGCAGGGCCCTGCACAAGTCGTCCTTAATTATTTTGTGGCCTTTAAGAAACCCATTCGAGGGAAGCAGATTTGCGAACGCATTCTCCCTCCATCTGGTCACCTGGAAAAGTCTCCTCGAATGAGAGAGAGACCTTGCTCCAACTGCTAATTGACATGTAACTAACAATCCTGAGGCAATTCATCATATTAAGCGGCGTCACGGATTTAGACATTGCCGTTCCTTTAAGTAGTTCACTCTGATTGAGGTCCATCAAGCACAAAAATTAAATGCCCCGATTATTGTAGGGCTCCGTCCACATTTAGTCTCATTTTTCCTGAAGTTAGAGGGCAAATTGTGATCCCGTGACTGTCGTCACGAGATCTGCCTATATTTTCGAAAAAAATACGAGATTAATGTTTCAAATTCATTTTATGTAACTGCATAGCGACGTTAAATCATCCTCTTTCCCTTTGAAAATTGCTGTACATTTATTGAGGTTTGTTAGTTTTTTGTGAAGGCAACATTTCAAATCGTCTACAATTTTATTACTGCAGAACGATTCGTTTCATGTTTGACGATAATTAAACTAGACAAATAAGATTATTTACTCATTATATTGGTTGAACTGACAGATTTTGTCAGTTTATGCGTAACTTTAATATCTGAACACCTGTATTGTTATATTTCCACATTAATTTTTTCTCTGGAAAACATAAGAATCACTGGCTGTTTTAATAGCTTTTAGTTGTGAAGTTTTCTTATTACGATCTATTGTCTTTAATGAAAATTGGAATGTTTGTTCTAATTTTCTGATTCATCTTCATTTTTACTTTATATGGCAGGGAAACAAAATCGTTACCATGACTTCTCGGTAAAAAATCAAAATAACGCTTTTTTAAAGTATTAACTCTAAATATTGGTTCTTTCTTAAAATCATAACTTGGTCGGATGATATTTTTTCAGTGGAAAATACTAATCAACATCTCGTAGGTAATCTCTTTGCATAGCTTTATGAGTTCTTATGCCTTTGTTGAAAACTCTAGGGTGATGGAAATCGCAGTTTTCAGTTAAAATGGTGCAAAAGGCGCGGCATGTCAAAAATAAAGGATAAGTATTCCTCATTGTGCTTAAATTTCCTATTATCATCGGTGAGAAAAAATGTTGGCTAATTTCCACAAGCGTTTGACTGAAAGTATCTGTTTTCACTGTAGTTTTCACAGTCTGAAGTACAAGATGCTGAAGGATATATTTTCTGAAAGAATATAGAGATGACATTAAAAGAAGAAATATTGTAGGTAACTTTCAGCCCAACTTCCATTTTTTTTCCCGCGGAGATCAAACCTTTCAGACTAGGAGAACTTGTCCGCTTTCATTCTCGTGTAATGGACGCAGTAGGATCCACGAGTGAGGGAAGAGACGATGCCTTTCTCGCTAATCGGCGAACAATGGCACCGCTCGCCGCTGAAGAATTCGACTAAGCACCGCGAGTTTTACGGCAAGAATTTTGCCCCCGGGTCACGAAACGAGGGCACGCCGAAAGAGGAAAGCGGGAAAACACAGTGCCAGACGCCATGCGGCGTTAGTTCCTCTCTCTCTATTGTCGTCGTGGTTCCGCCCCCGTCAGAGCGTCCCTCCTTCGATTCAATCGACTCGACGCTCGGCTGTTTTTACGGCCTCATCGCGAGGTAAGCGACGCCGCCGCGCCGTCCCGGGAATCCTTCGCCCTCCTTCCCCGCGGAGAGGCGCATTTATTACGGTAAAGAGCGAGCGAGCAATCGCCTTACAAGATCTGCTCTCTCGTGCCTGCCCTATCCCATCGTCCTATTTGCCATCCACTCGCGGCATGTGCGTGGGCTCTGCCCCTTAAAAAAAAGTGTTAGCCGACGAAGTCACGGGTAAGGGCGTCCCTAACGAATCCTCACCCGGCTGGCCATCGAGGCTACGATCTGCTTCATGCGAAGGAATTTTCAAATCTCCGTATCCGCGACTCTGTTATATTTGCATTTTTTATATTCAATGTTTTTATTACTTAAAAAAACTCTTGCATTTTTATTTAAAGTGGGGAGAAAGTTTGCATTCATATCGGTTTCCTGAGGCGAGGGATTTTAGGCGTTGAGGTGGCTGGGTTTCGTGAACCTAATCTGTAAAATGAATTAAAAAATTAATTCTTTCCTATTGTAATTTTTTTCGGTTGTAGGGAAATTATAATTCGGATATTGAAATAACTTGTTCTCTCGATTTTGGCCAAACCTTAAATAATTATTGTTTCGTTTCCAGAATGGAGAGATGACACCTGTTAAGATTTTGAAAGTATTCCGTCATTTGAGCATTAGGTATTCATGTCTCGGCTCGTATTACTGTCTCTCGGCCTAAGCATGAAATTGAGATAATCAATAGTGCGAGAGCAAGCATTATTGATTATGGGAATTAATAAATGTGCGGCCATGAGGAGCGGCTTTTTTTCCAAATTTACTGATTTATTAGTTCTATGAATACGTCATGATATCAAGTCTGAGGTCGTGGAAAATTTCCATAATGAGAAGTGAGTCAAAGTTTTTCGCTTGATAATGTTTTATTACTATATATTTATTGCAATGATTAATCATGTGTATTTCATCTAAATTAATCAAAATTGCATGCATTAGTCGCTCTCGTAATTAATTATTTCTTATCCTTAATGACTGACTTTGTTTATTGTGGATGAGACGGGTGTAGAGCCGTCTTGCATCTCCTGAGCTTTTTACTGTGACAAACTGTCAATGAACCTATTTTGATCAATGTAGAAAATAAGTTCCAGAATTTATCGACAAGCAAATCTGTAGGATTCAAGTATTTATACTCCCTCAATCCTATTTCGTTAGGAGAGTCAAAAACGTGCAAATAGACGGTTGCAAAAAAAATGCGAATGCATTCCGACCGAGCGGGCACGCTTTCGCGGTTCATTCGTTCCAACTCACGAAGAGAATTAAAAAAAATGATTGGGCGGTAAAAGTCATCGGCATTCATCGAATTTTTGAAATAAAGCCTTTTCACCTTATCTCTGTTTCCCCATCTCTCCCTCTCCCTCTTTCTCTCCAGAAACGCAGAAGATCAAGCGAGACGTAGATCCCTTTCTTAGCAAGCATTGAAATCTCTTGGGAGTGAATAGTTTCTCGGGTTTTAAGGTCATTTCTTACTGGTGGAGCAGTTTGAACCGTGGCAGGTTGCAGTGGAGGAGAAATGTGAGAATCGAACATGGATCGTGCGAGCGGGAACACTACACTCCCTGAGAGACTCTGTCGCATTGGTTTGGAACTTATCGGCAATGGCGCTAGAGCAACCTCGGCTCCTCCATTGTTTTTACATTTTGGCTTGTTTCTCTTGCCGTCCTATGGAACAGCATCCGGATACATCCGTACCTACCGAATCAAAATTGTACTCGTGCATTACGAGATCTCGGGAGAATCGATACGAATGGAATTCAATATATAATGCTGCACTCCCAACTAGGGAGGATTTTCGTCGGCCAAGAGAGTTCAATGATCACAAATGTACCTTCTGCCCTTCATTGCTACTGGAAGCATTTTTGAAGCGCGCTTGCGAGTTTGAAATTGCTTTAAATTAACGTGTCAGTGTACCTGAGCAGTATAATGCCTCTCCGAATCAATATAATGGTGCAACGTTACATAAAATCATTTATTGAAGTGTATTTATAATTTTTTGGATATTTTAAAATGTAGTAAGGTCACTTGCCTTGGGGCGACATTTCCTTTCCTCTTATCTGCCTCCTTTCCGTCTCTCCCATCCGCTACCTCTTCATTCCAATCACCCGCCACTATCAAGTGTTTCCTTCCAGGCCCTATTATTTCTTTCAGTCTAAATCTTCCCCCTTAGTCTGCTTGTAGGCATGTACACGTGCATTACTACTATATTGGTCTGATGTGCTTTTAACTCCACCAATGAAAGTCTCTCAGTATAACATCGTTGGAGGATTAAAAACCTTTTCCATCAACATGCCGCGATTGATGTGATCATAAAATAATATTTTATTGCTACAAAAAATTAGGGATTGGAATCATTTGTTTTCTATCGTGCACCCGTGCTAAGGGGTATGCTTGACTCGGCCCCGAAGTGAGGTAAATATTAATTCGATTTGCGTACCGCTTAACGAAATGTACCACTTTGTAGGTAGAATTTTTGTCTGAAAAATTATAAATCTTTAGCTTATTTACTTGTTTTATGCGCGTTGGCCGAGTTGTGCTGCAAAAATTATTTTTTTAGAAAATCTTGGAAACGGTCGATGGCAAAGGGATCGAAGAAAAGAGGAAGATGAGAGAGAGAGAGAGAGAGAAAGAAAGAGAGAGCGAAGGAGCTGCAGAGGATTCGGCCGAAAAGATTACAGGACGGTGGGGAAAGAAAGGAAGAATGATCCCATTTCGATACTTCGGGGGCGAGATGGTTTTCACTCGCATCGCATTCTTTACGGATCGTCGCCCGTGCGTTCCCAATCGGAAATGCCAGAGTAGTGCTTAACCGCGCCGTCCTCGGAACGTTACCGGGTGATGGGATGATGATTGAGAGGCCGGGGAAAATTGGAGCGGGATGTTTTCGATTTCTTGAAGTATTTCCTGCTATTTCCGATCGCGGATAGGTATTGATTCTCCCTCATGACTTCAATGCCGGGGAAATGGAGTCTAGTTAGGTATATGTTGTGCGCTCGATGATGCTCGACTTGTTGTGTGCCAACTCAGGATAACGAACAAAATATAGTACGATAATTAACTCGTCGAGTGTCTCTGATTACTTTTGGGTTTAAAGAGTAATAGGAATATGTCGTAACTTTGAATATTTCTCCTCTCGAATTGGTAACTAGTGAACTTCATTCCTGGGATAAAACATCCTATCTAGGATGAAAGTACCTATCACAGGACTGGGCTCATTGGCACAGCAAAGGTGGCAAAGGCTTTCAGCGCTCGCTCATTTGTTGGGATAGAATATTCCTCGTTCTGTTTGTGTCCTATCCTCTCTTTTCAACAGTAGCTCCCAAAAGATGACTGATCACAGGTAGTTATAACTTACGCAGTTAACTCTCAAAATGGAATAGCAATACAGGTTGATGCAGCTCGAGAAACTTTCTCAAACGCATGGAAGATTCTTTTATTACCTTATCGCTATTTTCACCTTAAATTTTATGGAACAGTTTTCCCGTTATTATTCTTTTCTGGTCGGTAAGTTTGTTCATAATCGTTCATAGCCCATCCCGGAAGTTATGCCGAAAGCCTTAAATAATTGATGTGAATTCATACGGAAGGAAAACTCTCTACCTCTAATCACTCGGCCCAAGTCAGTTTATTTATATTGCTTTTGGTGTGATTTTTATCATCGGCCGTATGGTTCTCCATCTTCGTGTGCGTATCAGCGCGTGACTGTGGTGAAGTTACTATCACGGTAATTGACGCACTTTCTTTCGAAGGAGCATTTATAATTAGCTTTAACCTCGCTGTGCGTTCGTTAATTAGAGCATTGAATGGACAATTATTCGTAATAACATCTCGTTCTTTAAGTTAACCGCGAGTGAGGATTACTTCGTAGCTTAATTGTTAATGCTTGGCTGGAATCAGGGGATAAGAATTCGATTGTCGATTACCTAGGAAGGATTTGTTCACCACGAATCTTTCCCATTTGTGCTCGCAGAGAACGTTCTCACTTACATCTCGAACCATGATGGTCCAGCGTTCTAATCTTCATTTTCTATTTTTGTACATTGTTTTTAACCACGCAGTGCTTTGACCATTTGTGTTGTTTTGAAATTGAATGTGGTTTCAAATATTCCTATTGTTTTTTTTTTAAATTCACTCTGAAATTTCCTTCGCGTTGCAATTTCCCATGAAGACGGGAAAGTGGTTAAAGGGACCACGACATATATATATATATCGCTTTCCCCTCCTATCAAAAGAGGCAAAGAAAAGTATAATTTACCGTCCTGATTTTTTCTCAAGTTTGCTTTATCAGATCCAACCAAAACCAAGTTTGCCCACGAAAATGCCTTAATTTGATGTGAATTCGTGCTGGATTAAATCGAGATCCATTATTTTTCGTGGCGTAGCGAGGAAGAGGGGTTGGAGGGGGGGGGCGG
>LYUA01000123.1:625932-651717 GCA_002093875.1 Calopteryx splendens
ATCCTGGTGTGTGGGATAAGAGGGGCTGGACGGATGGTATTCGCTGGTGCGATGGTGTGAGACCCCTTTCGCGCACCCTCTGCCCCTCCCTCTCTCTCTCCGAATGAGGGATTTTGAATGGAAGCGGGCGGGAATGGAGGCAGCAACGGCACCTTGACCCTTCCTGCGCCGTCTTTCCCCCTCTCCACCGGGCGTGTGTGGGGATGGGGGGAGGAGGGAGGGCAGTCAATTCCCTTTGTTGTTGTGGGAATCGTGGAAAGCATCTCACGCTGGATTTGGATTTCTGCTAATTGTTCGTAATAACAGTATGCTGCATCGGAAACGTATTGGCTTTTTGAAATCGCGCAGGGAAAGAGGTTGCCTCGGGAGTAGCTTTCTAAGACACTTATCTTGATGTCCATCTCGTAAACTGTTTCGTGTGCCTCCGACTTAGGGGTTAAGGAAGAAGAAATAAACTTATCGCGCAAGTGCTTTCTAAAGTTAAGATTATGTCTCTATGCAAACTTAAGCGAGTCATTTAAATCACATTAAGCACCACCTCCCCTTTTCGTTTAATGATAACTCTGGCTTTGGGAAATAAAAACATGTCTGTTTCAACCATGGGATGTGTTATTGGCAATACCGGATTAATCCTTGAGGGGTCTCACAAGGAGTAAAATCTTTATTAATCTGAGTTGAGTTGTTTCTCATTTGCTTTTCCACCTAAAGTTGCCTTTTAAAAGTTGTCTTCGAAGCTTCCAAATGGGATGATTAATTTGCTTCGTAAAAAGGGAGTGAAAGTTGTAGAAATAGTCAGATCGTTTTTGCTCAACTTTCATTGCCTTCCCTGAACGACTTTCTTCACTTCTTTCTTTCTGTCCTTTTGCGTAGGGTACTCCAATTTCGGACTGCACGCCAGCTGAGCCCTAACTAAGGCTAACTAAGAACTAAGGCCAAGTTTACTATTCTTCTTACCATCGGAAAATATCCTTAAAAACCGTGAGGACGACTACAAACCCTGTATTTGTTATTCTGATGTCAAAATAACTTATACTGAAGTTCATTCGTTTTAGGCAAGTGAAATACACATTACCCACAAATATTACTATAATTTGCGGACGTCTACAATGTGTCGTGTTCCTATAGGATCCTGATGAGCCACTTTTGACTTAGACAATTGACTAGTGGCAGAACTCCACGGATTTAATGTACAATACAAGGTAATCGAAGCCGATTTCATAGAATTTCTTTTTAAATTATGGCTTGTGCTACATGGAGCATGGTATAATGGGTTGACGTGGGAGTGTAGCTGTATTTGGAGCTTGAAAGCTATCTTGAGAAAGAACAAAATCTTCGCTGAAATGGCCAGATATAGTCGGTTTTGACGGATTCCGTTATGACCGAAAAATCAACGTCTGTATCAACTTGGTGTTAGCGATGGTATCCTACTCCAAATCTAGTGCCTGAGGTCACCAAGTCATCTGCCTCGGTAAAAGTTCATAGTGGTCTTGTGGGAAATACTGGTGGATAGATAATTCTGAAAACGTGTTATTTTGTGGAGTTGGTTAAAAGGCAGCTGCGGGGGAGAAATATGTTCTGCGTGATTTCCGCGAGTTACGCGATGATTTCATTAATGCGTTCAATATCTGGCTGGGTGATGTGGAAATGAAACTAGTATTTATTGATTACCGAGTGTTTTGCGGCCTTTTCGCTCTCAGGCTCCTTCATTTTAGATTACGTTTTCATATTTTTTTGACAGCATCGAAATATTTATATTCCTAAGATGTATCTTCGTTATTCTTACTCCAGGTCGCAAGTAGTTTTCTGAACTGCCCTGTATTTATTGAAAGAAGAAACAAGAAAATACTTCTCCTAGAGCACTCTTCTACGAGAAGTTTCTCCAAAGTTTTCGGCTAATGTGGTATGCTGAACAGTGTCACGTAGCAAACTTGATGCATCCTCCCCATGAGTGATTTCTAGGAAATGCCTAAGTTTCACCTCATGACCGTTTTCGACTTATCAATCCCACATGATAGAACTCAATACCTCGTCGCACCTACAAGGAACGTAGCGAAAATAATTTCGAAGGCAGGTTAATGTAAGGTTGCACCGTCATCAAGGAAGAAAATAATTTTGTGTTAAAATATTTTCGTGCCGAGGATGAATCGATTCTTCCTCTCAACATAAATAATCAACCATATCCCCTACTCTAATGCAACGTTTTAATTTTCACGACCCGAAAAACATATCATAGAATTTGGGACTGTAGACAAAATCGCTGAAGTCCCTGTCTCGCTGATTGGCATCTAAACGTCTAATATCATTGATAAAAAGGTCACTGTGTGTCGGTAGTGAATTGCGAATGATATCCGAGCCGGGACAAATCGAAATAAAATTCGTGCTTTAAAAAAAATATTTCCATGTCTGGTCTCATAATTTTATGAGATATAAATAGTTTATTACAGTTTCACTTCTTAAAATTATGATCTCTGGTTAAAACACACCAAACCCGTGTGATTGTGAGTTCCATTAATGTCGTTAAGTTATTAGAATTTTGAGGTATGATAAAAATGGGAAGAATGAACGTTAATGCCTCTCTGGGTCACCCTTCGCCTTCCCATCGACATTAACATTTTCAAGCGAACGGATTATATAGTGATAATGGCATTATAAGTAGCAATTCAGCCGGTTCCTACAGTGCCCTTCGGTTTGGGTCTCGCAATACTTTCTCTCTCGTGGCGGGTGCTTGCGTTGGGTCGAAAACTGTTATTCCATCGTTCACCCGCTTAAGATTCCAAACTCAAGGCGGTTGCGCTTTCAAATTCAGGAAAGCGACAAGCTCCAGAGCGTGACATTCAATGAATGATTTTTTTCAAAAGAAATATGATATCATTCAGATCGATGAATTCCTTTAGCCTAAGATTGAATTTATTTTTTGGAACTAAACCTCTGTGTGGGCATCAGAGTTATATATAATCTACTTAATTGCTATCTTGCATTTTAATATCTTAATAAAGGCAGGGTAACAAAGTAGCGTACTCAAATATTTTAATCCAATCTTTAATATTCTCATCCTTAGACCTGATATTTATTTAGCTCCGATCCTTCTCACTGAAACGCGCCTGGCGTGAAAGTACGGTCCACTGCATGCCGTAATAATTATGTTTTTGAAAAACGTCCCAATCTTTTTCTTTGCCTGTTTTCCTTTGATTGTAGCCATTCGGATATTCCTAACTTTTGGCTGTAGCGTTTTAGGAAATACATCTCCCAAAAATAGCAGTGCTATGATAAAAATTATTGGCATGCTCCCCTGCCAGTTTATTAATGTTTTCACATCCGATCCATTGGTAAAGGGAATTAAAAGTAAGCGGAGGAGATGTTCCTTGCATTGGACTTCCTTCCTAATTATTACAGATTCACTATGCCTATGTTCAAAAAAGAGAGGTGGCGCACGGTGGCGGGATCTTAAGCCGTTTGTGATCGGGGATAAAATGCAAGTGTGGGTAGGGAGAGTAAGAGAAGAGATCAAGAGGCCTGAGGAGAGGAGGTGGAGTCTGGGAAAGTGGAGCGACTGCGATGAAACGGTCGGCGTACCAATGGAAGTATCGCCGAAGTCATTCACTCAACTTTCTCCACTAACCACGATCCTCTCTTTTCCTGCCCTTCTCATTCCTTCTCCGTTTCTCACTTTTCCGGCAGCCTCTCATCATTCGTTCGCGTGATTTTGGAAGATCTGCTTCATGGTTTCCGGTTAATCTCCTCCTATTTATTTACCAATGTCAAGCCTTTTCTCCCTAAGCAACCGTGGGCGCATTTAAGAGGTCAGTTACCTCTCTTCTAAATCTGTGAACTCTCCACAGGATGGTGTTATTTAGTAGAGATTTCACTTTCATTCTCGTCATTTTGTGGACGTTGAATGGGTAATTGGGTACGATATTTAAATAATTGCATTTCAGTATAATAATTTATTTGTCATTCATAATTCATCGTCGGCAGTGTCTTCTGTTGAAACGACTCGACAGAAGAAGCATATTGTGGAATAACAGACGGCAATAAAGCCATGTCAAGCTCGCTAGGCTACACTGTGTCTCTTTCTGAAAACGCGTTCTATTTTCCTCACAATTCGAAAACTCAGCTGGCTCTGAGTAGTTATGTTTTTGGATTTTTTGCAGCTTTCCAAGCATCTTAGTTCGAAGCCTAAGGAGAATCTTATAGCTGAGGTACATTATCTGTGTTTTCGTTGGATAAATCCGGGTGGTTAAGAAAAGTATTCACGGCTTGGAGAAAACTTAATAAAGATATTTTTAGACATAAAAATATATCAATGCAATTCAAATAATTTAGTGTTTATTTTTTTATATTAATACCAGAAGATAGGGGCGTGGAATCAGCGCAGTGTCAAAGTCGTTGGAAGTCAATGAAAAATGTCTACCAATGGAAATCGCTTAACAATTCATGATTAAGATATGACGTAAACGAGAAGATACCGAACACTTGGTTGTAATTCATAAATATGTCCCCCACACCATTGAATGAAGTTTATATCGACTATTTAAGGAACTTACCGTATCTAGTAAGTACTGAGGGCTAAGGAATTGAATTCAAATATGATATAATTTAGGCTTATTTTAGTAACGTTTGCATAACTGGCGCCGATATTATTAATTTGCTATCAAGTAAACCTATGGCTCAAAATTTAATATTTTTGTTTAATAGATTTTAAATAAAAAATATACCAAGTGGTTTCTCACAATAGAATATTTTAGGCAGTCATATTCCCGAGTCATATACCTATGCTTTTAAAATTGCAAATAAATTTTCTGCGAGAAAATTGTATATTAAACCAGTATCTTAATTAAGTCACGTGATCTATCAGGATGATATTTTCATGTAATAATATTATTATTTAAATTACCATCTCGGTTATTTTATGTAATCTCATAAAAGTCTCCGCCCATTTTGCTCAATAAATAATTTTATTTTGACATTTCATCTTATGTAGTGCATTCATCTACTCTTGAGTCCAGTGGCCAGTAGATGGTAGTTGCAAAATATATGGTAGGAAATTAGCGAAAGATGTAAGTTCATCAATTATTACGAATGAAAGTATTCCGAAATTATTTCTTGCATAATTGAAATAGGATGACTTCCTGTACGCTTTCCTTGATTGTAAAACGGGAAGGAATTCAATGGTTTCAAAGTTGGCCAATGGTAGATAATTTTTAGGGTGACAGACATGGGGGAAGTGGGATGTATTTTTAAATAAAATAACGTAACGCCCTAGATAAAACAACCTAATTTTTTCCGTTTTGCGTAGCCTTTTTAACCTTGCTCTTTCAAATTACTTCGTAACAAAGTCATAGCTCTCCAATAGTGAGTTTAACATTGAAAAATAAATTTTCTCCGGGAAAATTTTTGATTAAACCAGGACCTTAATTAAGCCACGTGATCTGAGGGGTGATATTTTCCGATAATAATATTATTATTTAAATTAGCATCTCGATCTAATGGCAAATATTCTCTTTATTGTCTTTAAAATACGGCCCATGTGGTACGAATAATCATATTCGGTGCAACGCTTATTTATTCATCATAATGTCTGCTTGGAATCCAGTGATATATGCTTGGTTATCTAAAAGTATTGTTCCGATATTTCTAAAACGATGTCATGAAAAAAGAATTCACATTGAATTTTAAGTAATTTCATTGTTTGATGGATTGTTAAAAATCAAACCCTGCTGTTTAATTCAACTGAGGTAACGTACCGATTACCTTCTCCCTCGGTCTTTCATCCGGTATAAGGAGTAAATTAATTCCTCAGTAGCACCCTGAGCGAGCTTTTCGCTTCGTTGGAAATGTGTGGCTCCAGAAAAAAATATTATTAATGGAATTTTTTATTCGGCGTTCTACTTGCTCCTCCACCATTCGACTTCATTGCTCTTCTTACGTGCCACACTCTCTTGCCTCCAGGATTGGGGCCAAGAGGAAACAAAAAAACCGCGGAGAGAGTGAGGTAATGGTCTCTTCGAACGCCAATATCCTATTGTGACCGACGATCTTACTAATTCCTTTCAATTTGTGTTAAGAATCATATCGGCGAGTTAGACATGAAACAGGTTAATTCGATTCTATTTTTACTATTTCTTTTCTTCTTTAATTTTAGTTTCTCTTTCTCTCAAACTTCGTCTCTCTGTCAAGTTTTGCCCTCCCTTAAATTTCTCACTATTCTTCAATGAGACTCGAATTCGACTCACTTCCATCACTCTTCTGCTCTTTCGGGGGAAGTAAGTCGAAATACGTGACATTGAAACGTTAGTGGGTCTACTATTTAGGACATAAATCGTAAAGAATGGTTCGGCTTGCCTCACTTGGCCATTTTTCTTGTTTCTAACGACTAAGAAAGAGAAATTGTGCCACTGACCATGCATTCTGCTTTAGTAGGTAAACTGAACTGATTTATTGAGTGACATACCATTGTTTTCCAACTTGTTTCGTACTTAGTGCAGCGCGATCTTCCAGCGGTGCGCTGACTTTGAGAAGACCTAGTAGTTATAGCTAACGAGGACTACGACTCGCTCATGCATTCTCACACCCTAATCCGTCTCTCCACCCTTAAATGCCTGTGGGTATTGTATCAAATGCTCTATTTAAGGAGGAAAAAACGAAACACGTTGGAAAAAATAAATACTGTGCGTGTATACCCTTCGCTTCGTGGTTGTCGCTGCTATTCAAAACTGACCTTCCCATTCGGATGAAAACGCGGGGCGATTTTTTTTCCTTCAGTATGAGTCACCCGTCTGCATAATTCCCATTGTTCTCTCCCTCTTCAACACCCTCGCATCACGTAATGGCTAAACTCTACCCACAGCGGAAACGATTAATTGGGGACCGAGGCGGTTGGCCTGTCGCTGCACACTCTCTAGAAACGCTGCCAATCGATGGTTTGATCGGATAAAACCATTTGTGAAGTTGAGGGTGTCTCCCTGACTTCCCAAAGTAAAAAAAAATTGCCTCGTTCAGTTTTCTCCTCCGCCTCCTCTCCTTCCCTCTCCCGTGGTCGAAAATGGCAGTGGCGAGGGCGGCAACACCGTGGTTTCCTTGCGAGTCGGCCAATTTGGCTTGCATCAAAGGATAGCGTGAACCGCGCACACCGTTTCAGCCCCTTCCACCGAAAAATCTTGCGTCAAAACAAGCGAGCCGCTCAGCGCCCTCGTGGCTCAGAGGCCTCTCCACGCTCTTGAGCTCTTTCGTGCTGTCGGTCTCGCGCAGCGTGCTCTCGTAATTCATATCTCTGGATCGCAAACGATAAGACCCTAGTGGATCATCTGTACTACCTCTCACGAACGTATTTTTCCCAGCGCTTAGGAGTATTTTTTCCGTGACGCCATCCCGATGGCATTTGTCCACATTTAGCAACAGGTGTCATTGTTTGCTATTGTAATCTGTATTCAATGGCACTCGACTGGGTTGGGAGCGGAAATCAGATATTACAGCTGTTCTCTAAAGATCAGTGGCGATATACCTCCCCCACCCCATCGTTGGCATCGGAGACACTCCGGCATTTCTCTTAATGCTCTCACGGATACTTCAGGTCGAAACCTAACCATGTCCTTCAGGGTGTTGGTATTGTTAACATGCGGATGGAATCTGGTGTGCATTGAAATCCGAAGGTAATTTGAAGCGGATGTGTGGGCTGTAAATAAACGTAAATGTTTTCTACCAAACCGATGATCTGGCGGAAAACAAGCTTGGATTACCAAGAACTTCTTTAGTAAAGATAGCAATCTTAAGGTGAAGACGGTGTTTATTAAAAAACAGCAGGATAAATACATTGCTAAAGTGTGTGAAAAACCCAAGGTCAGAGTTAGTTTCATTTGCTATATTGTGATACACGGGTTTTTCTTCTTGCAAGTCACCTAGCTAGTTTTGCGTTTAGTCATGGATTTATCTTTATATTAAGCGCATTTATATTTATTGCATGGGCATTGTATTTTCTTACCGTTTCACACAGATAATGGTCTATATTATGCCTCCTAAAATTTTAAAGAGATCCGTTGAAATTTTCCTCAAAATTATAAATACATAATTACAAGCCTAGTTGCTCTACCAATTCGATTAACCTATCTAATGTAGTTAATAACTGTATGATAATGAGGTTTTGTGGGATATAGCCCTTAAATCACATCCATTCGTGTAAGAATAAAAAATTTATATCACTCTGTTTAAGTCATAGGTTCGATACGTTTAAGTTTAGGTGAAATGCGATCAAGTTGATATAATTTTCTATTTACCTAGCTCGCTGTTATTTTAAAGCTTGCGTACCTTCTTTTACTGCGGTGACTCCATGATGCATTCCCTTCCTGTCATGTAAATTTTGCTTCCAATTTCTGAATAATTCGCTTCCTCTCCTTTATCTCGGTATCCCTTCCGCCTCCCCCATGGAGAGTTACCGGCATTTCCATGTCACCCACCCTCTCCCACTCCTCGTCCTGTCCCCCGTGCCTTTTGCCCATTCACTCCGATCATCACTTCATCCCTGACTCCCTTTCCCGACTTCAACCCCTCCCACGCAAACACAATTCCCTCATCCCCCTCTCCTATTCCCTATCACCTGTTTTTTTCACTCCGCTCTAACCCGGCTGGTTTTTTTTTCTTCACGGTACCCACCTGCAAACAGTCCCGCGCGTGCGCAGTGAGCCAGGGGAGCAACTCTTTTTTTAAGCACTCAACTACCACCTACCACCACTTGTTTCCCTCTCGGGAAGGGGACGGGGTGGAAGGGATCGTTGAGAGTGGAGGGGGGCGGGGAAAAGGGGGTGGGGGACATAGAGTTCGTTGGAGTCGAGAGAAGGGGAAATAAGACTGGTGGGGGAGATATCAAGGCGGAGTTAGGGGAAGGGTTTTCCGGGAGGGGAGAGTTGGTGGGAGAGAGGGGGAGGGAGAGAGAGAGCGTGTAGTCGGTCGGATCCGCAGCGCACGCGGCCAACTTAGTCTCTCGCTCGTGGTCACCAACCGCAGACGAGTCATTCCTCTAACTTTTCGACCGTTCCTTAACGTCCATCTATCCGTGCTTGCGGGCCTCGATCTAAGGAGGTGTGGCCCCGTCGATCTCATGTGTCACTGGGCGCGGTAGACGAACAACCGCCGTTCGTGTACTTCTTCAACCGTTCGTCTCGAAGGAAGCTTAAGAAGTGTTCTCGAGGGTGTTCCCCTTCCGTGTGGCCCCCTCAACGCAATCATTTGGAAGAGACTCGCATTTAAGTGTGTCGGTACCACCAGTCTAGTCTAGTTTGGGATTCTGTGAGCGAGTGCACTCTCTCGATTCTCTTTGTCCACCGCTTGCGTGTTTTTTTCTATCTCCCACTTACCCGTCGGGGGCCGTCCTGCGATGTGTTTGTTGGCGTGGGCGGAGGATTCGGCGGACGAGGATGGCGGGAGGAGGGAGGCTGTCGGAGCGGCACACATGAGAGCGAACTGAATGCGTGCCGTATAAAGGTCCCGGGTCGGAAGATTTTAGACAAAAAAAAAGATACGCTGGCAAAATCGAATCCAAAGTGAATGAAAATTAACGAACAACTCCCTTTTGATATTTTGCATACTTGAGGAGGATTTTTCCTTATCATCATCGATGAAGTGGATCCCCAACTCGTCTGATTTTCTGGAAAGTAGAAAATTTAGAGTCCAACTGTGATCTGGGATTGTTGTTATGCAAGCTGTTGATTTCAAAGAAGCAAAATGAGATACGTCATTATTTCATCAGTGGTATTTTATGTTTTTTCTCATACTTCTCTTCTGAGTTCCTCACATAGTATTTGTATTTGATAGTACTCTTCGATATTAGGTTTCAAAGTGTTAGGTGATCTTCAGGATTAGGAGAATACACGCAGTTGATTCTTCCCCTTTTACAGGATAGCGGCATCGCCGCGTGAACTTTAGTTACGATTAAAAATTCTTACGTAAGCCATGCCGACCCGGCTTTACTCCCTTGAAAACCGCGCCGAGGCGCCAAAAGTTGTTGAAGTCACCCTTAAGCGGACCAGTGAAGATGACTGTTCCTCAGTGAAATGCGAAAGCGAAGAGAATGCCGAAAGGGTAACGGTCGAAGACGTTCGAAAGAGTGGACATGTATCCCTGAAGAGGTTTTCACTCTTTCGTTTCGTGGCGAGAGGATGGGGGAGGGAAAAAGGAAGCGGAGGGGTTGAGTTGCAGAGGGCGAAGAAGAAGGGTTCGGTCAAATCTGAGAAGGACCAAGCAGGCACGTCGGAAAACGGAGATGACTCCGAAGATCGAAAAAACATAGACGGCGGAAGCTCGTCTGGAGACACAGAAGACCGACGGGAGAGACTCGACCGCGATATGAAGCAGAACTGGGCTGACCTCCCGGCGACCCTGCGGAGGAAGCGCCTGAGAGAGAGGGAATCTATCTTGGCCGAGTTCCACCACGACTCCATCACCTCGGAGACATCCTACCCCATTCGGTCAGAGCCGGGACCTTCCGGCATCAACACCAAAGAAGCGAAGTCGTCCTCGCAGCCTCATTCTCACCAAACGGACAACCTTCGGAGGACACTTTCTCGGGACAGTCTCCTGTCAACGCCCTCCTCCTTTGCTTCTTCCTCCCGTGCGTCGTCGGCGTCGTCGTCTTCGGGTGCGCCCCCCCAGTCTTCCTCGTCCTCTTCCACGTCGTCTCCTCCTCCCTCGGTAAACCAGTCCCCAACGCCGGAAGTCAGGGAGACCCGAAGGTCCTCCTCGCACCCTGACGCGTCTTCCTCCTGCCCCTCCGCTGACAACGAATACGAGACCGTGGAGGTGGAGCCGTCAGCTTTCCGACGTCCCTCCCCATCGACGTCCTCGGTGTTGTTGCCCTGCATCAGTTCCTATTCCGTGAATCTCACCCCGTCCGATGATTCCGGCACCGATTGTGATCACACGCCTGCGGAAGCTTCCAAGGAACAAAGAGTAACCCGCTCCGGCCACAGGGTTACCTTTGGAACCCCTGAGGTCCACTCGGAGTCCAGTGGGGGTGAGGAGAGCGGCAAGGAAACGGTGGAAATCAGGGTATTGCCGAAAAACGAGGATGAAGAGGAGAGGGGTTGGAAGTTGTGGGTTGGCAAGAAGGGTGTCACGGTTTTGCCGAGCGTTGAAGTCACCGTGCCCTCGGCGCCCGACGAATTCAAAGATTCGCTGGAGGACAAGTCCGAAGGCAGTGACAAGACTGACGACTCGGGGACGGTGTGCTCTTCTGAAAATGGGAGCGCTGGTAGATCGGTGAGAGAATTGTTGAGAAGGTTCGAAGTATGCGGTGCCGTTCTGACTGGTATTGCCAAAGAATCTGAGGATTGCTCGGCCGAGACCAACGTTGCCAAAGAGGAAATGGTCCAGCAGCCTCAGGTTAAGAATGAGGAGGTGGCGGCAGAAGAAGAAGATGAGAGTGAAGAGAAAGACGAGAACGATGACAATGACTCGGACGACAAAAACGACACATTACGAGACATCCAAGAGACGCTTCTTCGTCTTGAGGAAAAAGTTCGACTCTACGAGAGTAGGCTTGCGACTGAATATATGAGCAGGACGGTAGGAACGCCCACTCCCGTACGAAGTTTTCTAGAGGAAGAGCCATACAAAGGAATAATCAGTGCTATGCAGGAATCTAAGTCCACACCTGAATCTTCTGGAGAAGAAGGTGCTACTAATATCAGCGTCGTGGAAGTAGATGAAAAGGCCTCCAAAAAAGTTGACGGAACTTTATCTGCTGAAAATTCCGATAAGGTAAAAATTTCAATTCATTGTCTTGGGAAATATATTGCTTCATCCAAAAAAAGTTTATATATGATGAGATAATATTATTTAAAGAAAAAGTCCGTGTATTAATGAAGACTTTTTAATGGCGAACGTGGTAGTATAAAAATTAGTTTTTCTTGTTTTTTAACTGTATATCACGCCTCCATGTTAGGAATGAAGTAGATTTCATTTTAAATTCTTAATTTTTTTACTTTGTCTGTTACGAAATTTAAATTACATCCATAATTCTTCACTAAGTGATCTTGGAGGAGCAAGTCGAGGATATTAATGTTGTCAGTGGACTAATTTACTTTTTAAATTTACACTGTTCTATGAATAGTAGGTATGCAAACACACAAAAATACTGAAATAATACTTTTGGATTTATGGTTGAAATGCGAGTTTCATCGATTGCCAATATTTGTGTGCTCACACTGTTGTAGTTTAACTTTGTTCCTTCATAAATGAATGGAAGATTATTTTTTCCCATTGGTTAATTTATTCACGTACTGTTAAATTTGGATTTGCATGGGATCATGCGAATAGTGCTGCTTTGTTTTTGCTTTATTTACCCAGAAATTGTATTAATATTTCACCGCTATTTAAATTTAATGTTAATATTCAACTGATGGCGTTAGAAGCCAAAAACTGTCATTTTAAGAAAATAGCCTAAGTCTGTTAGTTGTAGTTCTTTAATGTTGGTATAATTTATGTTTTCTTCTGTACTTTCCTAAGTGAATCAGCGCTTCATGAGATAGCATTTTTCCTTTGATTTATCATTTTAACTTTAATCATATATTTTTAGGATGACGAATGTCACTTATGTCCTATGGCGAATATCCTTAGAAGTAATAGGTTTCGTACTTTTTCACGATTTCGTTGAGCACACTTGGGACCGGTTTCACTCTGATTGCCTTATTAAGGTGAGACCAGCCGCAGAGTGTTAAATAAAACTGGGAGAGTGCGAAGACTTTTATTTCAAAGTTATTGGCGCTCTTGTGGAAGTGGGAAGTGTGCATGCGTAATCGTTCAATTATAACCAGGAGTGAAATCCCTCCCGTGATCACCAGAAGCAAGTGTACTATGCCCCGAGCAACAGATTTGTAAAAAAAATGCTCTTTCCTCTCTCGCCGTTCGGCCACTCCGCATGACACAAAATCGTAAATACCTTTCTCTTTCTCTTCACGGGTAAATAACGGCAATCTCTGTGGCTGACGTTGTTGATGCCAAGTAAAAGCGTGGATCTAACAATAAGTGCGGACGCGGTTTCATGTCAATTACCGTCTCACTAGGCTCAAATCCAGAAAGTTTGACTTCTGTGACCTACAGGATCGCTTTAGCCTCTTTCCCTCCTGGGGATCTAAGGGATGTGTGCGATGGATTTAGCCAAAGTGACTTGAACCATGAATTTGAATGTGGAGTCGATGACGGTTATTATGTTCTGTCATTTTTATTCCACGAATTACTGCTAATCTCCCTATTTTAGTTTAAATCACACTTAGCCCTCGAGAATGTTGATCGAATGATAAACGAGTTAACCCAAAAGTTTTTTGAATTTTTCTCTTGGTGCGTGAGGCGTAATAGAGAAACCTTCACGGCCGATTTCATGGCTGAGCAGATATTTTTTTAACGTCAAGCACGTTAATCATCATTGATCGATCTCCATACGGTGAACTTTTAAGTCGATTACGTCAAAAAAAAACTTTACACCATTAGTTGGTGTTGCGCTGCCTTAACGATTTCTATAATTCGGCACACTGACCAGGTTAACAGAGCGTGACAACAGGTTAAGAGAGGAAGGAAAAGAGGGAAAATGGTTATTTGTTTGCTCGGTCGAAGTGACGAAATACATAGAGCATTGTTCAATGCAATTGATCGGCAGGAATACGGAGAGGAGAGAAATTACTAAGTGAATGTGTAACTTACTGGAGCGGAGAGTCCTTAAAATTTCCGCGTGTTTAAGTCTAGGTCTTGAAATGCATAGCATTTTCCAAGGATAAGGATCCAGCATGCGTTCTTAGCTTGAAATAATATTGATGACGAGGTACTTTGATTTAAGTCGGAAGGAAAAAAATATCGGGCCTCTCGCGAAATGAGGCCGTGCTTCCGAGCTTCTATTGCATGCCAAAAGAAATAAGAAGTTGGGTTTTTTTTAAAATTCCCTAATTGATTTCAAATTCTTTAATGGATTTGGGAAATGAGTTAAGAGAAATTAAATTCTGCGATTCTTATAATAGTCACTCGGTTGGGAGTTTAAACGTTGGAGTCCATGTTTGTTCGGTCTCGATGGACACCTGGAAAGCAGCTGTCAAAATCTTCTGCTTCGGATGCCTATTATGTAGGTGTTTTTTTAATCTTTTCTTGGATATTTACGAATTGATTGCTTTGCAAAACATGTCAACTTTTCAAAACCAGTGATTAAATCAGCGTGTGAAAGTTCTGTCCTGGACATTTTTTTACTTGTTGCTCTTAGAAATAGTTCCAGGAACTTATCCCAAATTTACGATAATGAAGCTGCAGATACCTAATCAAATTTTCACAAAGATAGTCTTTTTCAGGGATTTAAGTAGCTTTGAAACTTTCTTTGGTATTTTTTTCCTATTGAGAACGCTAAAATCGTACGGGAGTTCTTGACGGACAGTGGTATATAAATAGCTGTAATGATATTCAGATAACCTATACGTTCCACAATTCTACTTCCTTTTCATCAATCCTGATGCGTGCGTGGTCCATACTTAGTACTGTGCCTGATATGTCTATCCTGGTGCATGGTACCTCCTTGATTTGCGAGTTCAATGTATGTAAATTATTGTATGAGTTTCAGTAGCATTCATATTGTTTAACCGTCGTGTATTAAACTATAAAATTTCCCATAAATTTCTTTCTAAAACCATAATTCCGTTTATGAAGCCTTTTTTACTTTATTCTTTTGTGTGGATGGTAAGATTGAGTAACGTGGAAATTTCTTTCCCTCGAGCAAAGTTCAAATAAAAATGGCAGTGAAGAGACGTAAATATTAGCCCAATGAGTAGCATTTTAGCTTAATTAATGCTCATTAATTATTGTCTGGGGTCGTAATGCCATGCATGCATATCTTAACACGCTCGCCCCCTCAGAAGTGCATGATGAAGGACTAGAAGCACCTACAGCATGAACTCCAAGCATCAGTATTCTTAGCTTGAGAGACAACTAGCGAAATCACGTCACTATTAAATGCTCCCTTGAATACTCCCTCCCTTAATTATTTTTCATCTATAACACTCAAAAGGTGTACTCCATCGCATCCGTCAAAAGGCGAAATAGGTACGGTTCGGGGGGTATAAATTGAGCAAGAATTTGAAATCTAAATGGCTCCTAGGCTATGCTTATTATATGAATTCCTACTGTGAACTGTTTTCGCTAATAAACGAAATAAATTCATGGGAGCACTTGCTGCATTAGAAAGGCATGTGCCGTTGACGTGCTTGAGACTTTGGTTAAAGGAATATAAATAATCTCTGTGGTCATTTAATAACATTTTGCTTGCTTATTTTTGTCCCGAAGATACTGGAAATTTCAAGTTGATAGTACAGTCTAGAAAGAAAATAATGTAGTTTAAAATAAAATGTTTTATTTCTTTTCTTATAGCCAAATGAAATGCATGTAATTATTAGCGCTATTAATGCGGAATGCTATTAATTAAAAGAGGAATGTGGGATTATTTTACAAAAATGTTGACAATATTTGCGCTCAAAGACTCATTATAAAATCTCCGGACAAGATTTCAAAATAAATCTTGACCAAGAACCTTTCGACCTCATTTTAAAGAACCTCCGTTTTTAGTCTGACCGATGTTGACATTTTGTTGAAAAATTTGTTTGGTTATCCTCGGAAAAAGATCTCCCTTCGCCTGGCGCTCAATGTCATTCTGTCGCTCTACGGACCATTCCGTTCCATCTGCTGCCATTATAATTGCTCATTTCTTGTCGCCTAATCTGATCCATTGGCGGATAAACACGAAAATACGAAGAATACTCGTTAAAGAGCTCGTTCGAACTAGAGAAAAATGTCTGACCTTCCACGCATACTATTTCACTTTCTCCCGACTCGTTTCCCACTCCCCCGCCAGAACTCTCTCCCGCTCTCCGCTCGGCATTCCCGTCGCTCGCATCTCGCTCCCCGTGGACCATCCGACTGCGTGAAAGTTTGGGCTCTCTCCTACCCCAGCCATCCTTCCGCTCTTCTCTGCCTTCCGTCTCCAATCCATTCGAGGGAGGGAGCCCCACCCCATCCGCTAACCCTCCCCCCTCCCTCAGCGAGCTTGCAAGAGCAATGACATATTTGCCCCAAGGCAGAAATCTCTCTTTCATTGAACTCTCCGTCGATCAGTGGAAAAATGCGCCGGTGAACTTAGCTGATCTCTGTAGTTGTCCAGATGGAATGAAGTAATTCAAAATCTGAACTCAGGTACGTTCTAGCGATCCCGTGAGATTTTTCCTCCTGAGGTTTTTAAAGGCAGAATGTGAAATATCTTTAAGATCTGGAGCTCCATAATTGGGTCTGAGTAATTGCGTTAATCCCTGGAATTACCAGCGCACAATTTGAATTGGAACAATTATTGGAAGGAGTGTTCTTTTTGAGTTGAAAAAAGTCATTATCTGCCACGAAATTAACACTTCAGTCACATTTTGCGCCGACGCTTGAGTTCAGATCCATGATGTTTCACCATGCTTCACTTTGCTTCCATACACGGTCAACCTTTTCATCGTGGTTAGGTAACGCAAGAGAATAGGCATAATCTACGTTCACGTTTGTAGGGTGATTCCCGCGCAAAACGTCTAATACCATCAATTTTGAAAATGGTAAATTTACCCAAAACATCTGCGATTTCCTCCGATACCGCGAGGATTCGTGAATCGTTTGAGAAGTTAACCGTGACTAATTGACTTGCGTAACGTGCCGCATTTGTTTCAGTGAGGCATCAATTGGACACAAAGGAAGACTGCTCTGAAGGATGAAATAATCTCAATGAGGGGAGGAAGAAGGAAATTCAATTATATTAGGTTTTGGACGGTCCTTAACAACTATTATGTTTCACGTTACGGGTGGAGTGCATCGTCTGCCCTACCTTCAATTCTTCGTACCTCTCTCCTTCCTTCAGTCTAAAAAGTTTATTCTCTTACTTCATCTACCCCTTCTACCTAACATTCTCCCTTTTATCGCTGCCTTAATATCCATCTACCTCTCAGTATTACCTCCATCCATTTTTTTGCCTACTTCGGATGTCGCCTAATAGGTAGCTTCCACTCTTCTCCCACCATATTCATAACTTCGTCGTTATTCTTCCTCTGTGTCCAACGTATTTGCACCATTATTCTCCATGGCCAAAAAAATCTCAAAAGCCTTCAATTTACTCTCATTCTCCATATTAAAGTATTTACTACTTTCTTCCTGCGTCTTTATCCAGCGTACCTGCCAGAAATTTCCTTCTTCTTGGAAGCGCTTCTTTGCCAACGCAATGTAGTAAAGATCAAAATCAGTAGCGGACTCGAATCTTATAATCTCGTTTGGTACTTTATTTAAGTCGCTAAATTATTACGCAAATTGCTCATCCATGTATTATTTTTCAGGCGATGACAGTGCATGGTCGTGTGAAAGGACGTAAAGTTAAGATCCGCGCTAGTTATAATGGACGGCGTAATTTACTTTCTCAACACTGGTTCGAAGGAATAAAGGGCGCGCCTCTCTGGACCGTGACAATTTGCGTGTGCGGTCGCCTCACCACGTCGTGCCGCGAGACGTGTCAGCGAAAGTGCGGCGCCGGCACGGGCAATCATCAGGAGTGGGCCAGGCCCGTATATGTCCTCAGCGAGTACAACCGCGCGCAACCCAGAGAGGCGCCTGCGTGCTCGTCGCCCACCTCCCACCCCCCACCACCCCACACCCATCCCCGCATCCAAATCCCCATCCTCAATATGGGATAGCACTCAGCTTCGTCGTCGTTTTCAAGTCCCACCCAACTTCCCCGCCCCTTCATTAGCATTCCGCCGCAAGATAAGCCCCGGCGATATTGACTCGAATTACACCATCGACGCGTTTCCCTTCCCGTCATAATTGGCCCTTGCTTTAAGTGGTGTGTAAGCCCGGAAGTTGATCGATCGCTTGCGTAGATTATCTTAGTTTTTATTAGTTTTATCTCTAACGTTTCAATAATCATTTGCTCAAGCTTGTCTTCTACGAGATACTTTTCTACGTGTCCTGTTTGCCACATCCTTCAGCCACCCCTCTTGGAAGTAGAATGTTGCTATTTTACGCGTGAGCAAAAATGGATGCGCAAACGCTTGGGGCGTATGTAAATAATATTGAATAAATTTATCGCTCTGTAATGTATCAGTCAAATCACTCTGGCAGTCTCACGAGAAACTATCGTTGCCTCTCATCTTCGTCAATTGGAAAAGCCCAATTTGCGCCTCGAGTTAAGATCTGCAGATTCATGCTGTATGATCGTAAAATAAAAGCTATAAACACGTAGAGAATTTTGGAAAGTGGCGGCTAGTCCAAATTTGGCACTATGTTTTAGATTGTTGGTGGATATACCGAAAGTATATTTATCAGCGACAGAATTCAATTTATTTGTTCCACCATTGAAATGTAAGAATAAAAATTAAAATGGAAAAATCATCTCCTGCGTCTCTTAAATGTTAAAATTAGTCGTTGTTTTATGTATTTCTCCCATGAATTCGCTCTTTCTCATTGATATGGATGAGCCTTTAGAACATTAAGCCTTTTGATTACTGCTGTAAACGATAAACCTTTTTGCGGGATCCGTAAGGGAGGATAATATCAATCATCGTCACGGTATATCTCTACTTCTAGGACGCAATTCTCAATGAACGTGATTGCAATGCTAGATTATGTTACGCTAAACCTGTAAGAAGGTTAGTTTTGTTCGATTGCGGACAAACTGGTTTTTTTGGTTGTGCATTAGAACTCCTTCTAGTATTTCCTTTAACAATCTGCCTTCTGCCATGTTCTGGTCCAGTTGGAGTGTTGACAGTGTTGATATATATCCTTTACGTTCACTATTCTTTCGATATTTTCTTCCTTACGGCTCACATTTTAAAAGCCGGTAGTTTTCTTGTCCGTCTCCCTCATCCTCCCATTGCTTATTTCGTCGCCGGTGACTGGTCGATGCTCCCAGTCTTGTGATGGATACTTTGAAAAGAGGGAAAAATTGACATGGGATACGACAAAAGAAACAGCCGAGAAACGATATTCGCAGCGCGTGCCTTCGAATGTTATTCGGGACGCTAACGACTGCCTGCCCGGAATACTTTATGTGGTGGGAGAGAGTTGGGATTAGCCAAGGTACCGTCGCACTCCCATCCCAAGAAGGATAATCAGGCATTGAAAAAAGCCATCGCTCTGTTTAGTGAAGACTTTCTCCCTCTGCCCCATCCCTCTCGCCCTTTTTCTGTACTTGGGTTTGGGAGAAATCTTAGCACAAGGCAGGCGTAGTGCAGAAGGATACCTATAGTCTGTGGTAAACCATCATATCGAGCGTGTTGTCAGATTGTTCGGTAGGACTCTTTCAAGTTGTTTTGTGACCGTAATCGCTTAATCTTTCATATCTATCTTTAATATTTGCATTCCCTTCCTTCCTATCCCTGATTCGATAAGCCTGCAGCACCTTAATGTATGGAGAATGTTAAAGCTCCATACAGTATGAAGTACTTATTGTGTGTGAGCATTTTGTTGTGGTTCTCCATTGGTCATTTGCATGCTTTCAAACAATAATGATGCCTACCCATTACGTGTGGAATTGTGTAACGTCTGATAAAATTTGTAAGTCCGTTTAAATCATCTTGACATAAGGAGTAGCAGACGTAACTGTTGGGATATCCACTACTCACCGTTGAACCGCCAAATTGTTTATTTAATGGTTCTCCTTGTAAAATGAATTTCTTTCCTTTGTAAAATTCCATGATCAAAATAGCTCTGTCGTATAAAGGAGAATAATTTTGCTCTTTTATAAGAAAATTAATAGTTTTTATTCGGTATCTAGCTCTGATTTAATTTTATTGAACCAAAATCAAGTAAAGGGCTTCAAGTATATCCAAGGATGCTTCATTTCAGGCTCAGAATAGGAAGAGTTTGATCAAGAGAGAAATTATTCTTTCCCGTGCCACAAAAGGCGGCTTTGCTGCCTGATAAGATTTGATTTGTATAACTGCATCTCCAAAACCTTATTCTAAGAATTTCCCTGAGCTCCCATGGGCTGAAATTGCCCATGTAGTGTGAAATAATGGTGAAAACTTGAACATGACGCTTCTTATCATTTTGGCGGTCCAGATTTTCTAATTAGAAGCTTGAATTTCCAGTAAAAATTTACATTAATTTAATGCTTCCCCGTATTTGTTTTATTTGTAATTATCATAAATACCTTACCTCATATGGGTAATAAAAACTCGATTCCTATTAAAATGTAACATCAAAAATTTTGGTTTCTGTTGTTCAAGGCGTGGTGAGAATTTGAAGTTTTAACAATGTTAAATTTTTAATACAGATTTTTCGAGACGCTGCACCCTGTATTCGCCTAAAGCTGTTACGTGATCTACTATCAGAAAAATTTTATTTTATATAGCCGTACACAAAGAAACCATTACCCAGTGTGAATTTTTCTCGGTTGCTGATCAGCATACCCGAGGAAATTCAGAAGCGGTATTTCTTTGCAGGCCATCAACTTCCAGTATTAAAGGAAAAATGTATTTGAATTCAGTTAAAGATATTTAATTTTAAAATTAATTTCTATAGTTTAATCTGCCCACCCAGCCAAAACTAATGCCTCAAACTTTGGAGGTCCACGGGGTCATGAGCTTCTAAACTTGCCGATGCAGAATTCATAAAAAAAACTTAAGGATTAAAAAACTAAGTAAATAACTAGGGGTTATAATATAATAAACATAAACTGGGCTATTTATATGAACTTCGGTAAGGTATATACATTTCCATGACGCCGATTTAATTTAATGAGAAAATGGACTGAGAAAATATGTTTGGGACGGGCTTCAATCTTCAGCTTCGTGTAATTGCACAGTCCTCCAGGAATTCGAGCGAGTCTCAACTAAGTGTACTCCATGTGTGGCATTACCACGTAATACGTCGGCTTCGATGATTATTTTTTTAAGCGACGCGTTAGCATGGGTAAAATTTTAATCACTCATTAATTCGTAGAAACACTAAAGGTATATTTGATACATTTTCGGAGACCTGAATGATCGCATCTAAAGGGAAAAAAATACCTTTTCGTTTCAGCACCAGAAGGCGAGGGCGCAAACGGCCTTCCAGCAAGGCAATGCCAAGGCCGAGCAGCACGATGCCCTCCTCAGCGGGTGGAACAGGAACCACGCGGGCAGCGGCCAAATGCCGTCCTCGCCCGTCGCGACATCTTCCATGCCCTTCCACTCCCTCCCCGCCACACCGGTGTCGCACATGGGATCGCCGTCCCACGCCCATCATCCCCCCGGCACTCCGCCGCCCCTGACCGGGGGATCCGACGGCGACGGTAGGACGAGTGCCATCCACGACGGCAGGCACTCCCTACTGCAGTTTGCCATGTTCCACTTCCGGCAGAGTCCCGAAAAGTAAGTGAAGTTTTTATCGGAAAAAATAATTTGTTGTCGCCGAAAAGGGCATATCATTTCCTGATTGGAGGTCTTCGAAACGCTTCATAGAGTTACTTGTTGAGACACTTTACGCAAGTCTTTTGGCACGGGTTTTCATCCAGATGAAAAGCGCGTTTTGTCAGCGGACGCAGTAATGTTCATAGACATGTGCATTTTGTAATTTTATGAAATGGAAGATACATTCATTGTTCTTAGATAAATTACGTTCTGTCACACTTGATTTAGCTTCGAATGGATGAGTTACTTTTTGTGATTTTAGAATAGCGATTTCCAAACAATTATAAAAGGAGAGCGAAGGCGTTGCGGGTGTCTCCACAAGGTGTTGGTTGGGGGGGATCGGGTTCGATATTGCTTCCAAAACAAGAGTAACCTGAAATAATTCAAGGCACTCGTGAATTATGCTGATGGAAATATTTCTTGGGTGTTTAATGAATTAAATTGATTTCGGTCAAAATGCATTTAGTAACGTTAGAAAAAAAATAAACTTAATTTTAAGTGCGTAGCAAACCGCAAGTAATTGCGGTTTCATTCTATCGAATTCAAATCGAAGAAATTTTAGGAAAATTAAATGTGTTTTCAGTTAAGAATGGATGTGTATCGAATGTATTAAAATGTGATTTTCATCTGATGATGATGTTTAAAACCAAATTTTGATTTATATACGAAGCCTCCTTAACTTAGACATGCCAAGCTGTATCAGTTATGATTATGATTGCGCTTTTTCTTTCATTACCTAAGTTCTTTATGTATACCATATATATTACGCTGTATACCATACTATATATCATACCTCGCGTATCATCTTTTTACGTATAACACTATCGTATGCAGTACGCGAGTAATCAAGTCCTTTTGCATTCAGTATTTGAAAAATAATGAACCTTAGAATTGATATAAGTGTAGATTGGAAGCTCTCTTTCTGTTATTATTATGTTAATTGATTTCCAAGATGTGGGAAATCATTTATATATTTTTTCCTAAACATGCGATCAGTATTAAATATTGTTTTATAAATTTTTGGCTCGCGGTTGGTGAAAATGTGATCAGAAATTTCAGTTGTATTTCCCTTAATTAACTAGGTAACAGTAACAAGCGAGTCGTGTTTTTTTGAACTACACTCAGCTAGTTAGCCATTCTCTTTCTTCCCCACCTATAATCACAATGATGTTCCACCCCAAGAACACAACCCAGTTCCTCACGCATCGTGAAGCATCAAGAGACGCATCAATCCCGCTAAGAAGTTCCGCAAACTCATTTCCTAACGGTGCGATTATACATTTTTTAATTGCTGTTCGAGGGAGGACGTTAATTTTGCAGCATCGCGCGGGTAATTTCACGGACAGAATACTCCTCCAGCTCGTTCCGTGTCAAACGAACGGCGATCTCGGACTAAATCTTATTTCTCTACTTCCGTTCTTCCGAAGCTACCGAGAAAATGTATAACCCTCATTCGTGAAATCGTGTAACTGATTGAATTTTTCTAAACTTTCTCGTTTTGTTCTTTTAGTTCAGTTTCGTAACTCCTACCCGAGACCTTTGAAAATCAGTTTCATGTCGTCCTTTTGTATTTGAATCTGTTGCGCTGACGGAAATATTTTTTACGAAACCACCTCTGACGTAGTTGCGTAGAATTTCACCAACTGTGCATCTACAATGTCTAATGTTAAATTTGAGGCAAGAGTATTATCATGACTATATTGGTGACGTGTGTCTACGTTAGAAGATTGTTGGAATCATGATTGTGATTATGAGCCTAGTTTTTCTTGTTAATTTTCTTGAGTGAAGACTTATAAGGTCTACAAACTGGGTTATAAATTCTAGCAATATCGATGAGAAAAGTCGGTGGGCGACATTTCAACCGGGTTAGAAACCCGAGAACTCTTCGCTCAATCGTTATTGTGTTTACGTCCTAGAAGAATTTTCAACCAAAATTCAGCCTAATGGAGTTGATTTTTTTACTTAATTAGTTTGAGTTGACAGTGTTTCGATTATATGTATCATTTATTTTATTTATTTCCCTGTACCTATGCTGAGCTAAATTGTTGTCTGTTCCACCAAGTCATGTATTTTTCGACTGCAGAGTACCTGACATTGCTGGAAAATCAAGCTCAGAGAGCTCAGAGCTCAATGCTGAGAATCAAGCTCATCAAATGCCGGTTGAACCAAATTTGTATTTGATTTATTAAATTTGATGAATTAAAACAGAGGATATATTAAGAGAGGTCCTTTATGGTTCAAATCAGGAAAATAGTTAAATATAATATTTTTGCGATACTTCGCGAGAAAAATATTCATCGTTATTTTTATGTCATCTGATCTTCACGCCAAAAGTAAAAAAATTATCGAAAAATATATAGTTTTTACAATATTAATGTCGATAAAAATTATAGCTTTTGATGTCTCCTAAACGTGTATGGCTCAAATTCTTCTCTTGATATTTGATCTACTTCGTCTTTTGTCAAATTCCTCAGCCGTTGGGTTTGGGAGTTTGAAATTAAATCAGAACAAGACTTTTAGATTTCCTCCGTGTAGGTTTTGATCGGTTATAAATATATACAAGTAGTAATCGTTTATCGATTAATGTTTGTAATATATATTTCTTTTTCAATTATTAGTCAACTTTCAATTGCTTGTCAATATATATCTCAAAATAATTTTTTCTTTTTTCTGCATATAATTGCCGTTCACAATATTATTGACATGTATGCCCATCGCTCTCATCTCCCCCCGTTCAGCTCCCCTTCGATCCTTAAAGAAGAAGCAGAAGCAAACTTTGGGGCTCCGATGTTCGTTTGTGCAAGGGGAGTTGCGGTCTATCATCCGCCACCCCACTATCCTTCATGTCTCTCACGCCCTTAAACAACACTTCGATTCCTCCCTCCCCCCACTTCTCGTAACAAGCTAAAAAAAATCCCGCCATTCTTCTTCTTCCCTCGGCCGCGTTGCTTCGCCGGCGACAAGATCCGGTTTCATTCTCCGGAGTAGATTTCTCGGTTACAAATCCCATTTTTGGACTTGGAAGCGGAAGGGGGAGGGCGGGAAAATACTGAAGGAAAAAGAGGCTCCGGCGCATTCGCCTAGGTTCGTCGAGGGATGCACGTTAAAGGAGGCCGCGGCCGCTCTTTGGGAAAAAAGCGATGAATCTAAATGGGAATCCCCGAGAGAGAGAGAGAGATGGAGGGAAACGGACATCTAAAAAAAAAGCATCGGAATCATCGCAAACAATAACAAATAGGGTCTCTCGACCAGTCTTAGCAGGAATTGGAAATGCGAAAGGAAATTGTGATAGCCCTTTGCGTATCTTGTAATAGCATTAAAGAGGAATATCTGGCCCGGAATTCGTTCCTGATTGAGGTCCCATTTTCCTGTCATAGTTGGATGCACACATGCGGAGTTATGGGTATGGTTTGACACACCTCAAGTAATTTTAAAGCTCATCGTAACATTAAAGAGCGAGCCACGTAGCATATGTACGATATTTACCGAATTTCATATTGGTGGCGCAATGCAAATGCCAAAATGGAGTGATATTTTTATTTACTATCTACACTAGTGTTCAAACATTTTAGTAATGTGGAATCGTGTGTCTAACTCATTTGGTCAAAATTATTTTATGATTCATAGCTTACGTTAAAAGATGCGATTAGTGTAGTACCAAAATAATATCAAAATATTGTATGGGTGAAAAGACCCAAATTTAGTCAAAAATCCTTGCCAACCGTGCGTTACTGTTTGGGTTATAATTGTGCTGTATAGGGTCACCCTTTGGATTGCATCAATGATGTATGTTGTGTTTCTATGTAATTAGTGAACTTGGGTAAATAACATGTTTGGTACGAAGTTCTTGAGTAATTTAATAAAAATTGATATTTTTGGGGCTAAACATTCTCCGAAATGGTGGTAGCCATGCTACTTCTATTGCGCTCATTTTTCTCGGCCATCAGTACAGCCGGATTAACACTCGTCGTTCCCTGGAACAAGTTTCCCTCAATGCTTTCCATTTATGTCTGTCTTAAAATGTTTCTACAAATTTCCCTTAATCGATGGTCTCTTAAATGTGCTTCTATCGCTGATTACAGGGTAATATGTGCATTTAGAGAAACTGCAACGTGCAAGAGAAACATACTCCGAACATACCGGAGCCCCTCCTCCTCCTTCCGATCAATAATACTAGTTGAAAAAGTGTCATGATCATAAATTGACTATTTCAGACGGTAAAAGTATTATTATTATTAATGATAATCTACCGGTTGAGGTAGGTTCCTGATGCCCTTTCTTCATTTCTACATATTTTCCACCTGCCTTCATTGCATCCAACATGCCTAATATTTTCCTCCCTCTCCCTCGCTTACCCAACATT
>LYUA01000123.1:659765-671464 GCA_002093875.1 Calopteryx splendens
CACAGTAATCAACCCAAAGGTCGGTTTGGTATGTGAGGGTAGAGCTCACCCATTACTAAGCCCAACGGCGTGTTAAATTCACACATCAGGGTGGGGGCGGGGGGCAGTTCCTTTCCCCGTGCCGCCTGCGATTTCTTAGGATGACCTGGTACCCGAAAAATGCTACACAGCTTGGGTGAAGTTGAGGGTGACCAGAGGCGTCACCCGGAATCGAATTCGGACCGTCCGGCTTGGAGCTCAGCGCTCTACCCACTGGACTACCGCGTCTCTGTTGAAATAATATATTTTGTTTTTTTTTATCTCTCTCTGTTTTATCTTTGCTTCTAACTGTTGTTTACCGCTGTGCCTAATTCAAAATAATGCTTTTTCTGGTCGTGATTAATCTATCAGACTTGTTCAAATACTTTATTGTAATTAGTGAAGAGCATCAATCAACAGTTTCAGCGGAAGGATCTCATTTTTTGACTATTTTCCTTTCATTGAGATCAATTATGGTGATAAGAATAATATATAATTGGCCAGTAAACCAATGTGTTAAGCACACCTATGCCGGTTATCCTTTTAAACTTTTTAAATTGTAATATAGGCGATATGTGTTCCGGGAATATTTAGAGTTTTGGGTCACGTTTTGAGCCTTGAATTAATAAGTTATGCATTTATTTTGCGCCAATTATTGCTTTAAACAACTGCGCAGTCTACTGTTGGCGGAGAAAAAATCGATCAATTAAATTGGCTTCCTTAGATTTTTTTCAGCCCGATACGTATTTCTGCAATCTTTTCGCATTCATGGACCGTTCGGTATACCTACTTTTTACTGCTCGGCAGTGGAGTCAGCGATTTGGCTCGCTCGAAATCGTTTCACAGACGATTAAGTCATGTAATTTTGATGGAAATCTTTTCTCCTCGAAAATGTAAATAACACCATTTTCCGTTGTGAAAAAAATCAGCCGAGAGGCGAATGCGAGAGCAATGCGTTTAGGGTGGCTGCGCAACTTTTTTTCTTGAATCACCGCGCGGCGAGATTAACCCTCTCCTTGCCTGTCACTCTGGAGTACCTGCTCATTCGGCCTCATTCAAATGAAATGAAGACGCTGCTCACCGGTCAAAATGCGAAAATAAAGCTGATGACTCAATTTACGACGCTATGTCTACTTGACGGAATTTCACCTTTGAATGGTTGAGGGGTAAATTTTTCTTTTCTTTTGTCGTAAAGGGCGACGAGGGTGTTCAACCCACTGGTTGGTTACATAGCTGAAGGTGAAGCTAATACCTGATACCGTGCCCAACGGCGATGCATTTTACAAATTCATGTTAGGGGACCATCTCCTTTCCCTTTGCTGTGTGTTCTCTCCTTATGGCACCCGGAAACTGTGGAATGTTTTGGCACCCGGAAAAACAAGTGGCGTGGGTTTATTTTGGGGGTCTGCAAAGGAACTAACCGGATTTAAAACGGGGCCTCTGACAAGTGCGGAGTGAATTCCCCACTTACTTAATTCTCGCTTTTTTATTACGAAACTTTTATGCTCTTTGATTTCGCATCCACGTCTCGGTGGACTACAACATACCCATAATATTTCTATTAACCAGAAACGCAGTAGTATAGCAGTTATTTTTTTTATCGTTAAGGAATCTTAAGTAATAATTAAAAATTGCATTTTAAAATCGGCTTAAAATCCTTTAAACAGCATTTAATATTGTGGAGTCATGTGCTTTTTGGAGAGAGAGAGAGAGATTTCAACGACACCGGTGGCATTCTAGGCATTCTAGAAACCTCGACCGTTACATAATTAATTTAACCACACTTATGAGAGTCAACATACATCATAAGTTTCCAACCCAGTATTTATTTCCCGAAAGACATAATACCATAAAAAGAGTTTCACTAATAATTCATCATTGCGACCAATGCTTAATGTCGTGGACCTCATCTGAGCTCTTGCCTTTTTGCCAGGTAGCGCGTGTTTTATTTTTTTTAATCCCCCGAGCAAACTTTCCGTTCGGGAGGGAATAGGTACTTCCAGGACAATAGAGAGCTTATATAGCATGGCGACTGTCGTGTTTCATTGTACCCCAGTCGAGGTCGAGAAAAATAATTCACCATCGCGTTTATTTCCCTGCATCCTTTCCCTTTTATTTACTCTCTTTCCAAACACGCTGACTGTTTTCCTTTGCCTTCTCATATCATTATCTCCGCTTCCTCGACTGTCCTTCTCTCAAGGCTATTCAGGTCGTTTATTCGAGGTCTATTCTCTCACGACGCCACCATTTGTCGTTGCCCTTACTTTCCTATGGTTGCGACTGCGATGCCTTCGACAAGTCTTGATCTTACGGAAGAAATAAGGTTGAAAAACATCTTTTACAACTTCAACACGAGGGATGAGAACAGGGCGGAACTTTATTTATTTTGCTGTAGTTGGCTTAATGTTGAGTCAACTTTGGATGGTCTTAACGCTGAAGTGATTTAAAGTGGTGGTGAGCGACAAACCAAAGTGAAACCATCAGCACTGTGTTCATGTCTAATTTTCAGCGTCGTTAGCAGATAGGTTATTTCTTAATAATAGTGCAATACGGCCCAAAAGTGAAAAGAAACTAAGGGGAAGCGAAGGGTGTTTATTCGCATTTATTTTTAGTCTTAGAAAGTCGACCGTAATATTTTAATCTTTTTTATGAATACGCCGATGTTTATTTTTAAGGAAATAGATAGCCGTAGTATAGTAATAGATAGTACTTACAATTAGTATATTCCACTTAATAATTTATCTTTCTCCACCCGGTTTTCGACCCCACAATCATTGCCAAGGTGGAGAGTATAGGAGAGAGCCCTGCATTAATTTATTTGGAATGTAATAGGTTTTTGTGTATGTATGTATGTGTATGAATGTAATTTGTGGACTATTCTCATTTACTATCATCATTCAATGTGCTGTTCTGATAGTATCGATGTTGAACTTTAAGTTTAATGCAATTTAGTTCCTTTTAGCATTATAGTTCCATAATATTTTTATCGGTCTTTTTTTCCCGTTCCGTACCTACAGAGGAATTTTCTTAGTGATTACTTTTTTAAATGCAGTGCAGAAATCATAAATTATTCCATATTCAGCTATTTTTCCCAAGCAGCGGTCTAGGAATCCGGGAGGTCCAATTGCATGCTTCGACAACTCCAGTATCGGAGGCGCTTTCCCTCATTTTATTCAGAGATATTGCCACTTGCCAACTGCATTTCCGTCAAATTTGGAGGGAGTTATTTGGGATAATTGCGGAAGGGAGAAACCTTGACAATCCTTTTGGAAGGCATTTTTTAATTGAGCCAGTCGTCGCCCGATTAAGGAAGCTTTTCGAAACAGATTTCTCGGCAGCCTTGAGGATTCCTATTTTCGCTCCAAACCGCCCCCTTCGCACATCTTAAATTCCTTGCCTTACGAAGAGAGAAGCCATGTAAATGGATAGCTTGTTCTTGTACTTACTTGTTTTTTTGTTCGGTCACCGCCCCTTCAGTGCAAGTGCAGTTATGAGCAAGGCCATGCCATCATTATCAATGCTTGACGGCTAATGGAATTTACTTTGGAATTCACACCTTGGAAATATTCGAGAATAAAAACGTTCACCATAGATATCCGCCATTTTCAATTGCCATCCAAGGAATGCCAAGAATCCCGTGTCAGGAGTGTTGTAATGTGTTTCTGTATTTTAATGAAATATCATATTTCACTTGATAAATTAAAATGCATATATTTTCATTCCATTGAATCCTTCATCCTATTAGGTTAAAATCAATTTGGCATTGCGTAAGGTATAGCTGATTTATCCTATTTATTTTATTAAATCTTGGCTTTAAGCTTTTGTTGCTCAGAAAATAAACTGTTAAAACACTAATTTCATCATTTTCACCTTGAAAAAAAATAACAAATATTGAAATACGTATTTATAATTGATCCAATAGTGCTGCTTGTTGATTTGAAATTCTTTTGGCAAATAGGTTCATTTATTTAGAAACAAATAACCGAACAAATGTGGTACACTAAATACATATGCTAAGAATGATGACAGCCCCACGACTTAATATTGGACTGCGATAATTAATCGTTTCAATCGTAACTTTATATTCTATCCAAAAGACCAAGCCGTTCTGCTCTTACTATTCATTCAAGAATTCAGCATTCTGCTCATTTCGTCCTTTCTTTGTGCTTCATTGAAATAAACGTGCGATAGCAGAATAAAATGGACAACTCCTTAATGAAAGGTCGGCGATGGTTTTAACGGTTAAATTTTAATGCCCGTTAACAATTATTATACGCGACTATATCCATGGCTCTCACCCGTTTCTTCAAGGCTACCGCAAAAAAACCGGGTGTACCTGATGTTAGGTAACCAGTAGCAGTGGAATTCTTTTGAAGAAGACGCTGAGGGAAGATATTATTTTGATATTTCGTATCATTTTCAACACTAGCTTGATGCGCAACCGGTTGATCTCATTTCATCACTTCGCCTTCACGATATTTCCATTGGTGTCCCACCTCTCTCTCTCGTTCTTTGGGTCGACCGGCGACAGCGTCCCAACACTTATCTCCCCCATTTCCGGTCACGGATTTTTCAGGCGGCCTTTAATTTCTGCGGCCATCCCGCCCCCAAGCTCCCGTTCCGCTTGTTTCCACCCGGGCTCTCTAATTTTTAAGAAAAGCTTTTAAAAGAAAGGACGTTTTTTTTTGCAGTCGGTCAGTCGTCCCGGCCGCCAGTCGTTGCACTTTAGAAGACCTCCTTTCCCTTCTCAGGATGGTCTCGTGTGCGATATAGACGCTGATTTGCTGTACGTTTGCTTCCATAGGCAGCGTGTTTTTTTGTCGGCTACGCGGAGTTCGCCCGTATCGAATCCGTGTATTGAAGAAAATGCATCACTTTTGGGTTTTGATGACCAATGTTTACTTTAGACTCATTATTTGCTGTTTTCCACGGCTCTCCAAAGATGTTGATTGAGATGGTCAGCTATTCGTTTTTGCTTTCATTTTTTTTTTGCGACCGGTTCCTCCCTACGGTGTGGCAAACGGCCAATTGTCAAGGTCGTTGGCAAAGTGCATGGTGGTTTGTGCCGGGGGTAAAGTGAAAATAATCCCAAGAAGTAGAAGAATAGGAAAAAGAAAGAGAGGGAGTTGGGAGGTTGGCACACGGGACGAACTCCCAATCGCAGTTGAGACGTGCGCATTTTGTCCCTTTTCTTATGCTATGAATAGACCCAGACAGAACTTTCGTGGTGTAGCAGTATCTATTATCCTGAATGAGAGGTCAGGTAATCGTTCCAATGTTTCCAAACCGAAATAAATGCTCCAAATGTTAATAAGTGAAAGTATTGCTGGGTTCTGTCAAGACATTTTTGGAATATGAAGAGAGATATCGTAGAAAAAAGATATATTTAATCATACATTCACGTTATTAACCCAAGCCAACTCGGATCACCTCCACCGTGATCTGTAGTAATGATCTAGAAAGCCTCATGTCTAGGAAGCCTTTACGAAAAACTATGTATAGTAGACTTCGCGTGAACTTTGACACTTCTGGCAATTAGCGGAAGTAAATATTTCAACCTTGACCATTCATTTCTAAAACATTCAAGGTTAAATTCGCTATTTACTCTAGTAATCTGATAGTGAAGGCCTTTAATTTCACTACTACCTACCGTAGCCTACCGTTAGCCTTCCGTGTATCGTTATGAAAACAGTTTTGCATTTCAAAGGAATCTTTACTGTTTATTCCATTTTTTTACGTTGGAATCAAACCCGAGAAAGGAAAATAATGGCGAAACAGATATATCTGGACAGAGTTGCGGTAAACGTTGACTAGGGGATATTTCAATGAGAGGTCTGAAGATTCCGAAATCGCGTAAATTACGCTTTTATTTTTAAATTCCAATCGACTATTTTCACGCAGAAACTTTTCCAAAATGTTTCGCTCGCCTTCCCACCAAATGGCTAACCTACTCTGCTTTAGTACCTTTCGGTCAACTTCACGAGAGCGTGCCGAACGTGCGACCGCAAAATAGAAAGAGGAAAGTGTAGTTCACGCCAGAAAGGGAGCGCGAAGCGTAGGAACGAAGACTGACGCCTTCCAACAACCCCTTTGACTTTCAAACAAATGGAGAATAGCTTGGGTGACTGACAGAGAGTCCAAAAATAAATCAACGAAACCCAGAGTGAATGCAAACAGAATTCTAACTTTCCAAGGCACCTCAGGGGAGGGAAAGTCTGAAGATATACTACTGGGGTGCCTTGAAAATTGTATTCAGTGCATGGCTGAAATAATGATTATTCTGATTCTTGAGGGTTTACCGGGCACTTTCACGTCAAGTGCCTAACTACGCATTTGAAAGGTCTTCGATGAACGCCTAGCCTAAGTACTATAGGTGTCGTAAGGAGTGGACACTTGGAAATTCGACTTGTGGTGTCGAAAAGATTTGACTTTCCACCCCATTCAACTGCTCCTTTCTCTCTTGGCCGTGCTGGAAATGGGTCGCCTTGCGTCGATTCTGACGTGCATCGTTGCCAATCGCAACTCTGTCGAAGATACTGAGGAAACAAAGCACGACCGGCCCAGTTACCTGCATCCTGATAGGAAAATGAGAGTTCCCTTTCGGGACCTCACAGCCGCGACAAAAACTAAGGGGGTGGGGGGGTCATTTTTACAGTAATCTTAAACCAATCCACGAGCGTGTTCTTACCCAGGGTGATTCACGGGGATAAATGACCTCTCCGTACGCAAAGCACCTTTGAAATGAAAATACTCCGTGCACCTAGAGTTAATTTGTGGAACATAATTAAGGTACACTGGGGAGGCCGTAACTTGGTGGAATAACATGACAAAAGTATGTATGTTTTGAAATTGTATATGTTGCATTGCATGTAAAACATTTATTTTTACCAGGGGTTGATGCCAGTACGGTTACCTGGGTGACGAGGAGAACCTAGAATTCTTGCCCTAGGCACCAGTACCTAGGTTTTTTGCCCAGGATCTGATACTGAGGAACCATTAACTAGGATTTTTACCCTAGGTACTTGCACCGTGGAATTCGTACCTTGTGTTAATAACCTAGGTACCTTTCTCCGTTATATTTTTTGTGTCAATGAATAGAAGAGAGTAGTATCAGTATCTAGATATCGATAAATATCTTTGATTCCTTGCCAAAGGTACCCATGTAGAACCAATGATTATCAAACCCAAGGTACCGGTGCATAAGACTCCAGCCCTTGTGACCAGTGCCCAAGTTTCTTGCCATAGATACCCCTGATTTTTTTGCACTATAAAAATCATTTATTCCTGTTATTTATTTTATCGTTTTGCATCCTCTCTAAGAGACAGAGAATAAGGATTTCGTTTCGTTCGCAATCGGTCTTTTACGACAGCCCCCCCCCCCCATCCGGGCCCTGCGTAGTCCCTCACCTGTTCGCAGTTGCCCGCGAGGGAGGACGATTTTAGGACAGTATTGTAAATTGCGGGCTCGTGCCCTTCTACCCTGCATTCCCCCGTTCCTTCTCTGGCGAAGGGAGGTTTTCCCGATCCCCGATTTTGTTTCACTCCTTGTCTTTTGACCTTGTGAATTTTTCGGAATTTTAATTGCCGACCGAGTTTCCACGGGCTTAAAGTGTAAGGAAAGCCTTTTCGCCGGGTGCATGAAAATTCCGTCAAGTAGTACGTGGTCCTCCAATGTTTATTTTGAAATAGTAATCCATAATGCACTCCGCTTGCGCCTAAACTTACTATTGGAGTACATTTTGAAAATTTTAAGGCTTTTATATCGTTCTGTGAAATTTTTGATAAGCTCTTTTCCAAACAGTTCTACTTTCCCGAAAATGAATCAAGTCCGCAAAGAAGGAATTCTAAGGTTATTTTTTAAATGGGAAAAATTATTTCTAAAAGAAAGTCCTTTGTGCAGCATTTAAAACTAAGCTTTTACTATTATATATAAAATACAAAAACATCTATTCAATTTGTTATGTTCCATCACAACTAGATAAGCGTAAAAATCGAAGTTTGACATGATTACTTTTATGCTTTATGTCCATGTTTGTTTGAAATATCCTAATCGTCGAAATCTCTGGAGTCGCATAGGCCCGATATTTGTTTAAAAAGCGAAACTGTTTAGAGTAGCAAAATGTTTTATGTGTATATTTTTTTCCGATATTTATATTTATTCGCGTCGAGTTCTCGCTGGAAAAATATTTGGAAACCAAGGGTCACGCTTGCCTTGGCGCGTCGGCAATTACGTTCTTTTTTCCACGCGTACGTTCCTGGACACACTGCTGATGGCCTTGTCCAACCACAGTTGCCTAATTTTATCACACACATATAAGATCACATGCATGAAAAAGCTATCCGAAGCCAAGGTCGTGTGCAGTAACGCGTTATATTATTATCCATCTCAAAATATCACATGAGAGACGACTCCCTTTTGTTTCTCAAGGTCGTGTGACTCCGTGAAATTTTGAAGGACTTAAGGACCAGTTTATAGAAAAGTAAATGATAGAATGTAGCACACATTTATGTCGGTGAAATTCCTTTCACCATTGGTTTCATCGCCATTTTTGTTTAAATTGTAGGCGTGTCCTGTAGAAGACATTCAGGAAAGATGGTTTTTGATGGTTTCGAAAGAGGAAATCGACTCTTAATTGTTTTAAGATGTAGCTATCATAGTTTTATATACTTCATAATATTTTCCGTTTCCTAACCATGAGAAATATTTTTTCTGCTTAATATTACCTACGCATCTTTCGTTTTTGACATTCACGGTAATGATAAACGATTGTTTTTAGCATTGTTTACTTTGGTGTAGACATTTTTTAAACTTTTTATCCTATTTATAATGTTTGATGATATTAAAAGATCGTAATTTAGAAGAATTGATGTCCGAAAATCTATTGACGCAACTTTTGCAAAGGAAATCTCACTCTGAGACAACCTTCAACTCGTAAAATATTACATTTCTGTGCGCTCGGGTCTTTATCGACGAATCCAAGGGGATGAGTAATGTGAGATTGCCGGATTTCAGGTAGTGCCGTTCGTTGTTTGGAGATATTTTGAAGATTCGTGTGCGGCGATAATCGTACACATTAGCTTGCATGTAAAATTTTCGCATCTATGCACATTCTAAATGCATAGCCGGCACGATAGCACTGGGTCACGGCACTGATCGCTTGATAACCCTCCTCCATACTGAGCCCTCAGAAAAATCATCATCGTCCTCTAGTATCGCAGCGGAAAGTACATTTCTTTCTTTTTTATTCTCTAGATTGGACGACGAAGAAATATATCCGACAAATCATTGTGATCGATCTGATCAATCAAGAGATTCACAAATTCTCAAGGGTTATTTATTTAGTGGTACTGTGTGCTGCGGTTTTATTGTTGGTTAGTTGGGATGGAACGATATCTCTCCACATGCTAACGGATTCCCTGGTGCGAGCCACTAGGAAGTGCAGTTTCCGTCTGGCCTTATCGAACCCTGTGGCTTATCTGACGCTTGATACGAGGCGAAATATTGTTTGGACGTGATTTTCGCGCGATGAGTGGAACTTGTTTCAATTACATAGATTATTGAGGGTGCGTCACGCGATTGTTACTCACTCAGACCTTGATAGCAATTCATTTTTTTTGTAAATGATAATTTACGACCCGAGTTTCTGCTTAGTGCTTTGATTAAGGAATCGTTTCAACAGCTACGAGTTTGCTCAAGGCCTCGGTAATTTGCAATCGGTATGTGCTTAATGAAATTCCATCCAATAAAAACTTGCCTAAATTCCAGTGATTTTACCGAGACGGGAAAGACGTGATCCCTCCCATACTTGTTATCGCCGCGGAGGATTGGTCGACCACATTCGGTTTGTGGGTGGATGAATGATCGACCTCTCTTAAGGACGCTCTTAGTCAGACGTCTTCGCTCGACCGTTGCGTCCTGTAATACCCGTTTCCGAATGATTAGGAAATCTTTACGGAATTGGCACGTGGGAGATTCAAACGCCCACCTATTTTCTTGTAATCACTGATTATCCTCTCAGTCGGCGTTAGAATAATTAATGCGTTTTACGTTGTGATCAATCTTCATTCACTTAGGTGACGTGTGCACGGTCGTGGCATTCACTTGTCAGCTTGAAAGATTAATAAAGAATCTTAGGCATTTTTCCGCTCTATTCCTAAACTCGTAACGCCCTGTACCACCTATGCTTTGATGGTATCAGTCTACGCGACCTTCGTCAAAGCTATATGGTATCCAGTTATGGTGTATGATATTCCCCATTAACACTGACTATGTGAAGTTCACTTGGGTGTCGTCATGACTTTTTGACCTGGAATGGGGAAACATTCGAAATGTATGTATCACCGCAATGAAGAAGCTAGCAGTTGTGAAACGCAGTGGGAAAATATAGCGATGAATAAGTGGAGGAGACATTACCTCAGCGTTAGACTTCGCATCGAATGAATACCATTATTTGGATTATTGATGATTATCGGAAAACGCCATGCATGAGTTGGACAGGAAGAAAGACAATCTGGTTTGTAAGAAACTGCCACGGAAGAACCCAAAGTGTTGTATCATTACTCTGTTAACTTGGACGGGAGCTCCCGGGACCTCTAGATTGAATATTACTGTCAACCGTGTGATTTTACTAGCGGCATCGAGGAAATATAATCCAAGCTCCGTACCACATTGCAAAGTCAGATAATAGTGATAAAATTGGATGAACTCCAGGACAGGTAAATGCAAGTATTCATCTTTCTCAGACACAAATCATGCCCGAAACATAGGAAGAAGAAAATGGTAACACTTTGAAACATTTATCTCCCTCCCCTTTGTGAACTTCTCCTCGCTGTTTTAATGGCTTGTGTCCAAACACCACTTCGCCAAAGGGCCTTGCGGCAGCGCATGGAGCACTGTGAAGGTTATTTCCTGTAATCATTTTTTGGAAACGGCAGATTTCGAGTCCAATGCCCCCATAATCCGTCTCAACGTATTTCCAATATTTTTTCTAATTTTAACATCATGTGGTCCTACGATTTTTCTGCTTTTTTCTTGTGTGGTAGTGAAATGATTTCATTTTATATTACATTTTTACTATCATAATTAGGTACTGTTGCTTTGAGATGGATAACATTTATTTGTTAGTATTTTTGAATTCTCTTTAATATTGAATACAAAAATTGTAAGTCACGTGACGACGGTCTTAGAGAGAGACAACTTTTTATCGTAACCGTTTTTAAAAGTTAACGTAACCTTTCTAAAAGTATATGTTTACAAATTTTTCGTGGAGTGCTAGCCGTTATTCACATTTTTTCATCCAATTCCACGACGCGATGTAGCTTTGCTGTTGAAGTACATATAAAATATACCATGTCGCTTTTTCTAAAGCGCATATAAAAAAATCTGAAGCAGTGGCATTCAAAAAAAGTCTCCAAATCTCCTCGCATGTTTCTTAACCTTTTCTTTTTGTACCCTCCACATTTCCTGTTTTTTCACCACCTTCCATCCAATCTCCACTGATGAAACTACATCAATATGTCTATTTGGATGGCATGGTTCTCATAGTAAAAATATGTAGATTTATAAACCTGCCTCTGCTTCCACCAATTAATAACGCTTGAAGTCGGAACCGTCAGCACGTGTACATGCTGCCATCCAGCGGCTGAGCTTCGAGTTATCCGCTCCCGTTGCGCGATTCGGC
>LYUA01000123.1:697698-708209 GCA_002093875.1 Calopteryx splendens
GTTCCATTCAGTGGCGAAGTATCATGGGCAGTGGTGGTGGTGGTGGCGGTTGGAAGTGAGGTTTTTAAGACTCGTGGAATATTCACTGGACGTAGCGGTCTCCTCCTTCGGGTCGACGCGTGGATGCGTCCGTTGCGGTGCGAAGTGCGTGAAACCCTCGGGGAGTGTGCGAGGCGACGGAGGGCGTCCCGGTGCGGCTGGAGACATGAATGGTGGGATGTGAAGGGAGGCGCCGCGCGGATGGTCCCCTGAGTCTCCGGCCGCGTCGTCGCGGTTCTCCGCTTCGTCGGGGGTGTCTTTGTATCCAGTGGGGTCCGGGTGTGTAGTGTCCCCTCGTGTCTCCTCCTCCGTCGATCATGTCCGCCGACCCAAAGCTGCAGCCCAATCCCCTGAGGGGTGTCGTGGTGGGCCGTGGGGGGGGCGAGGCTTGGGAGTGGGATGACGGCGAAGAGGATGGAGGTGGGGGCGGAGGGGCGAAGGAGGAGAAACTGAAGAGACTGAGGGGGGTGGGCCCCGGACACCCAGGACATGGGACCTTAGGAAGAATGCTTTGCGCGGAATTGGGTCAGAGGTATGATTGCCTTTCGTTTGTCGTATCTTTTGGATGTACCGCCACATTTCGGAGACGGATTAATCGTAGGGTCGATATTTTGTTTCTCATCTACCGGAAAAAAATGTCGCGGTGGGGAATAGCTGTTGTACCTTTCAATAGTTACCCAATTAGAGACTAAAATGGCCAGCACATGGCGTTTGTTTCGCTTTTTCGTTTCCATCATTTGGTAATTTTCACCTAAGCACAACTAATTGAAACTATTTTATGGCAATTACGGGTTCAATTTCAAAATTAACAGCTTGTAGTAATGAATTCACTCGCCTTGTGTAGCTGGGAATTTTCAATATTCTTGCATAAATTATTTTCAGGAATTTCTTCACCATCATTATGAATAATTGTCCCTGCTTTATCAGCGTATTTACGACATAAATGCATGAAGATGTGTGCTTGCGGAACTAAGTGCACCGTGAAACGCTTTTTTTTTGCTGAAATCAAGGTGATGAAACATAGGTAATTGTTTGTCATTTGAGTGTCCATAGCTTATTTAATGCGACTCCAACTCCCATTCCGGTGAGCCACAGTCCCCATGTTCTCATTGCATTGCCAAGACCTTTAAGCAGGCCCTCAGATCCGGGGTGAGAAGGAATGAGGCTCACATGGGATTATGTCGAAACACCTCGCGGGGTGCGCATACTTGTGATGTCATCTCCCTTTCGCTTTTTGTGCTGGCGGCCACTCTAACGGTGCTGGAAAAATAGCGCCTCCTTAGTGGGTGTTGATGATATTGTGATCCACCAAGAAGCGACCTTTTAATGGAAATTAGCGAGTAACTTCATCTTTCACACCTCAGGTGCGCAATGGAATAATAAATTTGCCGGGCAGTGTGCAAGGGCGGATTCGTGGAGAGAACCTGGATTAAGAAGTCGCTTCGTTCATACATGACTTCGAAGACATGTGGGGCACGACCCATTGGCGGCGGCCTACATCTCACGGAAACAAGCACCCGTGTTCGGCAACCCACTCCGGTGCCTGCCACCTACCTTTACGTAAAATATTTATCCGTATCTTATAAAATTGCTCATTTTGTAGCTTTTATTGCTGGAACTCGAATGCCCCCGTGGGCATGTCAAATTTACAATGATTTTTTCCTTCTCGACTTCATTACCTCAGGCTCACGAGGAACCGAAATATTTATGTAAAGAATCGCGTTGGGTGTCTTTTTTTACTCTTCCCAATTATCTACTCCTAAAGCTGTCTTCGCACGGTATCTTCATAATAATCACAAAGATGTTACCAGCGTCATAGCTTGAAGATACTTTTCGTGGATAATACCATTGTTGAATTCTCCTGCATCTCGCACCACCTACCAAGTGTCATATTTTGCTAAAGTGATTCCAGTGTAGCGCAATGCTTTATTTTCTCCGTTGGTCATTGTTTTTATTGTTGCGCATAAAAATATCTAAAGAGAGAACTTTAATACATAGGTACTGCTGTGTATTCGTCGAGGTTATCGATTACACTGGACAGGTTTCGTCTCAGCTTAACAACTCTTGCTTGATCGTCGCACATAATTTTACTCTCAGTACCACCGTCACTTCCAAAACGTAGTTTTTTTAATCTAATATACCTAATTCACCCCTCCCCCTCCCGAGTTTCACAACGAAAGCACTTTCTCTCTCTCGGGAACACGTAATACACCGCCTGCGGATGATTGATTTTTGACGCTGCTGCATTATCCTGTTTAGGTGTAAGTTTTTTCAAAAGTGTTTTTAGTCGACGCGATATCGAGGCAACTATAACGTATCGGGGTGGAGCAAAAATTCCTTGCGCACATACATTCAAGAGTGAGAGTGTCTGCTGTGTGGAACGAGTCGCGCAGAATACCATAATAATAAACCTTAAAAGGCTTTTCCTTTGAGTGAAAACAAAAAAAAACTCATCGAATCAAGGGCCATTCGGGCTCTACCCAATGGTTTTGATTGGGAACGAAAAGGGAGTGTGCGGGGGAGGGCGAGGGAGGTGGTTCGGGGGGATAAAGGACAATATATTACTCAAGAGGTGGCGGCGAAGCGAACGGTGCAATACGGTCCGTGGAACCCAATTACTTTCGACGAGGATACATTTCATATCGCCGCGGCGCCCAGAAACAAGCTCCCACGCGCGAGAACCCGGAGCGAGGGGCCCCGTCACGTCGTGACTCTCGTACGGAGGATATTGGGTCTGTGATGCAATATCTCCGGAGGCGTAATTAGATTCCCGAGCTCCGCCCCTCCACCTAGGGTTTTTTTTCTTCCTCTTCATCATCCATTATAATATCCTTCTACAAGCGCCATCCCGTGCACCTTGCCTCTCTCTCATTGTTGATTGTATTCATATGCGACTATTAATGCATTCTCTGAAGGACACAGAAGCTTGATTGCCTTCCTTGGCAAGGATGTCGCTTCCCGAAGTGGTTGGTATGTAGAGAACGCCCGTTTCTGGCGGCTCTTTTGGGGTAAGGTGATTGATGATTGTCCACCCATAAATGGGACTCGCAGAGCTGTCTGTATATTTGTTTTGGGTTTCAGGAAAGAAATGCACACATATTTAATCTCGTGGATTCTCAGCAATTCTGGTTGCTCAAATATTACTGGAGACATAAAGAAGTTTAATATCTCCTGTACACCATGGTCGATTTATGGACTTCTAAAATTTTATTTCGTTTAGGCTGGGTGCATGCCTTTAGGACTCCCGAATTCTCCAAAAGCGCTTTCCTCTTCTTGGATTCACCTGAAACTAAAATGCTACTTCATTCTTTCAACTTAAAAACAGTACTTAAGTGTTTTTTCCTATTTTTACGTTTTCGGTCCAGTAAAATGTGAGAAGTTCATTTTCTTTTTGATACGAACGAAGATGAATGAAAAAAATGAAGGGTATTGTTCCCTTCTCTTTCACGGTGTCCTAAAATGGGAATAATAATATAGTTAGGAAGAAAAACATACATTTCTATTCAGCCTATTTTTTCCAAAAACTAAAACAGGTTTAGATTTTTTTATCGAAAATGGTTCCTTCGCGTGAACATTCAAGGAATGGCAATAGATGACGTCCTCATCGATCTAACTCCTTGTTTTATGCCGTGCTCACGGAACCGCCGATGCATTTAACCTACATTTCAAATCCACCGCGATTAACATCCTTATGTCTTCGCCTTCCCGGCAGTGCGCAAAATTGAACTGTCATGTGCCCCCCTCTTGTTTACGCGGACTGTATAGCTTCTACTCTTCTGAATTCCCCTACAGGTACATTTCTTGAGTGTCTCATAAACGAGAGGCAGGAAATAAGCGAGCTGGAAAGTTCTCCCCTCGAGAAATGAATCTTGCGCTGTCATAAAGGTACCGTACGCTTTTGGTTACGAAGAATGAAATCATTAACAGCTGACGGGCAATGTTACCTTCTAATGGCCTCTAAAAGTGCTGGTATGGTACGAACCTGGCTGCTTAGTCGCTGAATCGTGTTTTCATTTTGGGAAGTTTTTTTCTAAAACTAAGAAAGTGATGGGGAACGAACATTCTCACCGAACGATGAAGTGTCGGTGATAACGTTGGTAAAACTCGGTAATTTTTTCTTCCTCCTGTGTTATGACATTTTCTTTCAATCAATGCCCTTGACCTCTTGTTTCCACTCAATATACATAGTCCATTCCAATATGTGTGTAACTTGTAAACGCAGTTATGTAACAATCAGGGTTTCGTGCCTAGAAACCAAGAAATGGCAAGGATTCTGGCTTTATATATCGATATCTAGATGCTGGTAACTTGGGGTATTCTCGTAGATACTGGTACCGATGTATCAGTATCTAGGATTTGTACTGTAGGTACTGGTGCCGAGGTACCGGTATCTAGTTTTCTTACCCTAGATGCCACCCTTGTTAATAATTATTTTTGGACTCGGGTTATTAAATCAGTTATCGCCAACGGATTGGTGTGGTAAATATTTGTCAATCTAAGCAAATAACAACTGATAAGTAACAACTACGGTCTGTCATTGAATGTGCTCATCATGATTGTTCCTTTCGCCAATCGCCTAACGTCATTATTTTTAACGAATTTTACGACTCTAGATTTAGATAGCACCATAGCAGCAAACGAAAATGAATGCATCACCGTATTGCTCGATCATTTTATCAGCTGAAGATATACTGACAAAAAAATGTATTCAAAAGGACAGCCCCAAAAGTCCATCTCTAGTTAGAAGGTAGGAAATATGAATCTCGGCCACCTCCCATCGCAAGTTCGAAGGTAGCAAATTTACATCTTCGCAAACCAAGGGGAGAAATTCAGTCAGCGGTCACGTTTTTATTTTTGAAAAAAAAACATGGAATTTGCGATTTGGGTTAAAATTCGGAACGAGTGGTAATCGGTGGAATTTAAACCAGAAATTCATAAGAGCGGCTCACTCGAAAGTCCCGTTTCAAGGGGGTGACGGTTAAATGTGAATACTCGTCGTAACACGAACACTGCTCGGGGGACATCACTATCTCGGGATGGAAAGGGGCACCAGGGGCTAGCCACCCCTGTTTTCTGCCATGTCTGTTGATATTTAGCGTAGCTTCTGGTCATTTTCAGCGTGTGAGTGGTTATAGTCAAAATCTCAGAATCTATAACTGTGATTTTGATTACGCTTTCCAACGTAATTGTTTGAAACGTTATTCTGCCGCCCCCTTGGTATCGGAAGCCTTTTCTGCCACCGTCAACTTATTGCTAAACGTAAAGTCAGAAATGAGTGCTCAGAACTAAAAATATTGCGTCTTGCACATAAAAACGTTGTAGGTGAGTCGACCAGGAACGATCGATCTACCTGCTCGGAGTAGGTGGGTGAGTGGTTAGCCAAAGCCACCACCACTCAGCAAGCCAGTTCCTCCCAACAGGTTTAAGTCGAACTGCTCAGTAATGCGAATTTTTCCCTTCTCGCCCTACTCGTGCTAAAAAGCCTCCGTATTCAGATCAGCTCTTTTAGTTCACGCGGAATCTTAATTTTTTTACCCTCAAAGTGAAATATTTACATCCGAATTGTTTATTTTCAGATGTACTTGCGGTTTATTAATGTGGCATCGCGGCTTTTAAAGTCTTCTCGACAATTATAACCGGCTGCCTCTTTCCCATTATTGGAAATTATTCCCGTCGCGTCGAATGCATGTATTCAGTCGACGGAACGAACACTTTCAAACATCCCATGTTATTTCCACCTGCCATTTGCTGGCGCGTACCAACTCGTCCAACATGATTGTGTGTGTACTACTTACCCGACTGGTGTATAGGTTCGTGGATTCTTTTCACTTCCTGCGACTCCATGAATAATGTAAGTCAAAGTAACCAGCTCTATTCCAGTGTATGTTACCACTGGAACAATGAATGTCAACAGTGCATTCATCCATATCCATAAATAATAACTAAACATGTGCATTGAAATTACATGTCTGAAAAGTTCTTCTGTATATCGGGAATGCTGTGTTGCCAACGAAAACGTGTGTTCTCTCGTAACTCCACTGCGGTTGCTAAGAAATGGAATATAAAATTATGCGGATTAAAAATAATCTCGAGTTAGCACTGATGTCTTCAGGAAAATTACACTGCACTTATGTTCGACTAAGTATCTATTACGAGAATATAAGTATTTTTTCATTTTGAGTATTTATTATTTCACCTCCACTGTTATGTGCCTCTGCCTTTTTACGAAAACGGAAGTTATGAAAACAACAAAAAACAAAGCTGTTGGTGATGTCACAGTTACGTAGTCTAAGAACTTTCTTGTGTCGGAGATGCCAGACTTTAAAAGGATTTATTAGGTTAACAAAATAAAATTAAGAGAAAATTGTGTGTTATTGGAAAAATGACGTTGTAAATGTGCAGTACGAATGCAGAGAAATAAATATGTTAAATGAAGTCTGGCGACCTTACGTCCTTAGAAAATGAGAAGTACATACTCCAAAAAAATGTAAATAATTATTCTTATAGTTGTTATTGTTGTTTGGTCAAGGCGCGTCATTTTGTTTTTAGCGCCTATTCTTATAGTTGACCCGCAATAATTCTTCTTCTAAACATTTGTACTAGACATTAGCAAGAGGATAAGTTAATCGCATCGTAATATTTTGGAAAAGTTTTGTCTGAGGTTTCCTCGTATTCGTATTTCACGTCATTCCCGACGCCGCCTCCTAGTATCTCGCGAATCATTACGTCCTCTAATCCCTTGTTGTCAGGAAAACGTACTCCTGTGCACTGGTATTTTATATTTTCCTGCTTACTGGTGATAACGGAAGAATGCTTACAGTTTGATGGCACCGTGGATGGACTCCATTCTTTACTGATTAATTCAATTTTTATCCATATTCACTTAAACTCTCTTTACGATGAGGTATCAAAACTCGCATGAAGGTATCCCTTGATGAATGCGCAGGTCATCCATCATTTACCCCTCCCCAGCCACCCCCAGAAATTTTTTCGTGAGTTAGATTAATGGAAGCTGCTTAAGTAGCCAAAATTTACTTTCCGAGAGAGAGAGAGAGAAGGCTCTCCACACACCTGAATCGAATTGAATGACTACTTCTTACTCTTCGAAGAAGTCAAGGTTTTCTTCATCTGTCATTTCTGTAGCATATATTTTTGCATTCAACAGTCGATAGTAACAAAATCCTGACGCGCCTTAAACTAAAAAAAGCATGAATTGCACCTTGGTTATGCTCTTCAGTTTCTTCATATGTTCTGGTGCTGTTGGTAAAATCGAGAAATGTCTGAAGAGAATTATTCTCTAGAATAAAGGAATTACTTTGTGCTGCACCTTAAGCTGTAAAATCATTTACAGCACAAGTACCTTATACTGTGGTGGTGTATTCTTTACAATTATTCATTCATCCTGCCTATCACACGACGTAGGCACTCCCTTAGTCATGCCTCATATGAGATGCATCTTTTCACCGAGCTCCAGCTGACGTAATGGCTTCAGAACTCGAGTGGACGACCTTCTACTGTAGCTCGGCCTCCTCTTAAGGACAAGCAGATCGTCATCGACAATTTTAATATCACTTTGAAGTTAGGATCCCGTAAAATAATTCTGATAATATTAGATTAAGTCCGACGAGCTCTGGGATTCGCCCACTCTTGGACCTAATGACGGTGAAATATTTTATTTACGGGAGAAGCAAAACTTTGCATTCATATTTCTTGCATTCGTGTAGCCATTTGAGGAAATATAACATCTGCCTGGCCATTCCATCTACCTGAAATTTAAAATTGACAATTCAATACCACTTGCGATCATCTACTTAACTGTACCTACTAGTTATTATTGTAAATGTATGTGTGTTTGCGTGCGTGGATGTGGTGAAAAAAGAAAGCTCTGTTTGCTTTGGCTCTTCTATAAATCACCACATCCATTCAAAAACAAATTTAAGTGATTCATATAATTAAGGCGTAACATGTCGGTTTCATGCTATCGCTCAACATTTAAAATTATATTCTCTCTTTTTTCTCTCCGTAGGTTCGAGATGCTGAAAACTGCCGACGGGACCATCAGCGGTTCGCTCAAAGTGATCGAGAGCCTGAAGGGCAAGAAGGCACTCGGAGGTGGGAAGAAGGGAGGTTCGAGCGGAAAGGAGGGTGGTAAAGACGTCGCCGACTGGACCTGGAAAGAGCAGGTGAGTGCCAGGATAGATCGTTCTCTCACTTTACCAACCAGCCTTTTACCGGCGACGCAAGACCGGTTCACATCCTTCCTCGCTCATGTGTTCATTTGCGTCCGTCTCCTCCCTCGTATTTCTCCCTCACCTATTTTGAGGATGGGTCGAGCAAAACCTAAAATCCACGAGCATTCTGAAAATGACACCCAAGCCATCCCGGATTTCCCCGGTCCGCTCGATTCTGATCCTTGTGGTTACAAATCTGGTTTTCGTGAAACCTAAAAAAGTTTATGGTCCCAGAAGTCAAGTGTCCTGATTGCTTTCGACTCGAAAGCTGTCCAATACCGAGGTGCTTCACACGTTCTCCGCCAGTGTACCTACTCCAAAATCATGCTCTTCGAAACCCTAATAAAATGTTTCCAGTGCTTTTGTTGGGTTGCAGTTTGTTGGAAGCTCAACGAGTCGTCCAAAGGTACTTACTAATAATTTTAATAGATTGTGTAGTATCGATTTGGAAAAGTGTTTCCGGTTATTTGTACTGTCTAGTTCCCATTTTGATACGGTTGAATCTATTCTAGTCTTCGGAATGTCAATATTACACCAACCGTAAGTCATATTTGTAAATTTGAAACGTTATTTCCTGCTTCTCTTGAAGCACTTTAAAATGCAAATTTTCTAATCTGTCCAGACTTGCACTTACTCTAAAAAGTAGAGCAACTTCTTACTCATGAGCTGTAAACGAATTTAATTTCTCTGGTCTAGTTCTGTAATGCACTATGAAATATATTTAAAGGCATTTTTGTGTATTATTCTATTCTCTACTTAGGGCAAATTTTTCATTTTGTTAATTTGGAATGTATTTTACCTTTATCTAAATTATTGAAGTACTCGTATACCCGTTCTTATTTAGTCTGTACTGCCTATTTTATTCGAAAAAGAGGAAAAAAAACTAACTGAATCGCCAATCGCAGTCCAGTGTATTGCAAATACACTGACGCGTAAGACATTGTATGTTGTATCTTTGTTCACCAAACGCGCTAGCATTAAAATGAAGCGTTTGACATAGGATTTTCATTCATTATTTTTTAATAATTGCAAGTTTCTTTGGAAATTATTTTTTCTGAAGAACCACGCACGGTTCTAGCTAAGTTGCTGATGTCATAACTTGAATATGTTAATGTAAAACGGCTCTCTCTCTCTCGGCTGCAAAATTTTCTGATCTTAACACCTTCAATTTTCTTCTGACAGTATAATATATTCCTCTTTAGGTTTACAGGAAAAAATCCCAACCCGCTATGACAGCTGCTATTCCCTTCTCATAATGAGATACATTTTGATATAGTATGTGAAATATCGTCATATCAGGGAGAAGTAAAATATTGTGGGAAACTTAGACCATATTCTCGGAGATAATTCCAGTGTAATCAACCGAGTTATTAGATATTTAAACTAAACTGGCCTAATTCATCTTTTACGGTCTTTATTTAGTATGGAGTAATCTCTGACGATTTAACCAGTGAAGATACTAGAAATACCACTTTAAAGTTTCAACCTCTACTTGTATGACCTTTGATGTCGATGCACCCCACGAATTGTTTCTGCTACTGCTATTATGATTTAAGTAATCTACCAAAAACAAAAAGTGGTATGAATCATGATACGAAATAATTTTTTTTTTCTTATGTTTCAATTTGCTAATCATATTTGGGTCTGATTGTACAGAGTTCAAAATAAATATATACTTTTCCCTCAGCCTGCCGATCTTAGCCCTGCGAAGTGGAAAAAAAATCTGCTCGTGTTACGAAGGATGTAATTCCCCGCTTTTTTCAGTAACACGCAAATGTGGTATTTTTTTCGGGTCCAATTAAAGCTTTCTCGGGTATTCCCACCACCACGGGATTAAGCCGTCGAACTGTTAATTACAATTCTCACAACACCCACTCGCGAGGAGGAAGGTCGAAAGGAATTCTTTCTCGCTCCGTGACTTTTCTACGGTCACAGTTTCCTCCCACATCCTCTCCCTCCCCCCAATCATTTGTTCTGGTCCAGGGAATGGGGGTCGGAGTTTCACTGGCCCTTAATTGGGATCTGGAAAAGGGAGAATTAGGGACGCCCCTGTGCACCCTCCCCGATTATCTCCCCCCGTCAATCGCCTCTCTCTCGCCCTGCCACTCCTCCGTCTATGCCTTCTACTGCTCTCTTGCCCTTGGCTTCGCCCTTCTTCCGCTGATCCCGACTGCCCCCACCCGATTTAATAACAGCGCTTCGTGCGAAATAGTTTCTCTCCTCCCCGGGTTCCTTCTCGCG
>LYUA01000123.1:709146-721813 GCA_002093875.1 Calopteryx splendens
CCCACCCACCCAACCATCCGTACCTATCTATCCCGTTGGGATGGATAATCGGACTCGTTGAAGCACAAGTGACGACGGAAATTAATTCCCGCTTCTTCGTCGCAGGGGTAATTTTTTCCTCGTTAGTGCGTTCTGCGTCAAGGTTTTGGTAACTATTCTGCTCGAAAAGGCAGCCCTTATGCTTAGTCTTTCGAATAATGAGTTGCAGATTATGTGTCATTCACTTGTTTCCTGGACAAGGTGACTGAAATTCAAATGTTAGGTAGCGTTTTACAATTCTGGTTTGACGCTAATTGCTTCCTCAAAATAGTTTATGCGAGATTCTTGATATTCTTAATTTATAAGTCTCCGGTGAATTAGGGAGCAGGCGCGCTACCTACATGTCCCACCGGAAGCTTCTGCAAATTCACATTTTGAATTTATCTAAGCTCAAATAATTTCGGCTCGTTGGTATGCCTTTACAAGGAAATATTCTTCGGAAAAAAGAACAAACCGCTGTACCAATGTGTTGTAATAATATTCTAATAAATACATTCAACGCTGTCAGGCAAAGTGCAGTGGAATTTTTCCATGATCGAATGAAATAAAAATAGTCGTTCGTAATTTTCCACTTCAAATGTTTATTTGCTGCGCGTTTCTACGTTTTACCGTCATCATCAGGTACAGACTGACAGTAATACTCCTTTTAAATGGAAAATTGCGAACGAATTTTTCGTTCCACTTGATCAGCTCTAACTAAAAAGAATGTTTTATTTAATTTTTCCTCAGGAAGTTAAGTTTTTTGCCAAATTTTATCTGCTTAACCTCTGTGGGAAAAGAAATTCGAAGGAAACATCGTGGAATTGAATAGATTTTTACCTATTTTTTATCATTGGAAAATATATTTATTTGAAATGCCATTTTATCCTCCTCCATCGAAAGGGAAAGCGTGCAATCTGGAAACTTTTCACTGGAAATGACTACCATGTTATTGTAAATCAATATAAATAAGAGATTCCTATCCAGTTACTACTGGCACATTTCATCTCTGGAACTTTTATCGAAAGGGTTGTCTTATATATTTTAAAGAATGTATCCTCTTTATTTTACACATCCAGACTCTTCATTACCTCTGTGAATCATCTTCATATTTATGATTTACATATTGATTGAATTTTCTTGTTCTAGTATAATCCTTATCCTCAGGAAGCAACCCTGTGTGAATTTTATGTAATCGTTAAAAGGAATTTCCCTCTTTATTAATACTTTACGCTCAAGAGGTATGGAAGTCCAGTAATGGCGTATCCTGAATTTAGGGATAACTTTTGACAAATCCCCCCCCCCCAGGTGTCATTAGCCGTCTCCTTTTTAGATCCCATCCGATGATGTAATTTCCCCCGGTAAATGCTATTCTTCGAGAAACATTTCCTACTTAAACGCCGATTAGAATGGAAAATCTATATCAGCACATACCCACAATTCATCTAAAGCTGTCAAATTTTTTTTCCGTACATTAATAATTTTAAATTTATATTGCCTATTATTTATTTATTTTTCGTGTCAGTATTGAAACAAAAATATCATTTTCCGATTTAATTTTCTCCTTTTCTCCGCATTGTCCTTTCTTGCTTTACATTTGTCCTCTTAGGTTTTTCTCTTTAGGCTTTTCTCTTTATTCCATAGCCTCTCGACTAAGTAACAACATTGAAATATCAAATCAAATCTAAAAACTTGAATAAATATGCAAGGCCGTGATAATAATCCAGTAGAAGTTTGCATAACTACAGTAAAAGCTAATAAAGCCCGTAAATAAAACTAAGCTGAGATTTCTACCCTCTTTGTTGAAATTTCGTTAGAGATAATATATACGTATGTATTTCGAAATTGGAAAGGAGCAGTACGTACAAGACACCGGCAAGTTTTGAGGACGGGAAAAAGTTATTTCAATTAAAAATACGAAGTTGGACAAGGGATGGAGGGGGAGGCAATTGTCTCGTCAGGGATTTTCTCTCATTCCCTTCCTTGACCGTCAGGGTTAGTGACTTTCTACCGTTTTCCGCTATATCGGTCCCGTATGGCATAAATACGAGGGTGATGTGCTCTCCATTCCAAACTTGTTTTGCTTTTTGCATTTTCGATTCTTGCATTAATGTTACTTTTGCAAATATTTTGAATTGCATTATCAATTTAATTCAACATAGTGGCAATATACCATCACTTTTATTTTTAGATGACTTCATCGAAGTTCTTTACGCTTCTTCAATTATTCATTTGAAGAGCGTGGTACAGTTTTATCACTGACTATATTACATAGTAAACCCCTGCCAAACGGCTCCGTGGTTGTTTAGGTTATAACGTAGATGCAGATGAAAGCATCCAGTGTGTTTACTATGCTTCTTACTGCTCTTTAATAGCGATTCGATAACCGATCCAAACTAATCGGTGTATACCCACCAAATTGTGTTGTCAATAGCGTATATATTTATATTTTTATTAGTTTCTACTCCACCCAATCCAGTATACTGGATTTTTTAATTAAAAATCTTCAAATTTTTGTAAACGTACATTTCAACTTAGCATTTTATAGTCGTTTGAGTAAATTTTAAATAATGATAAGGTGGTAAATGAATCGATCAGGTTATTTCTTGAATATTCTCGGGCATTTGGAGTTTAATTTCACCATCACGACTTCAATGTCCGTGCGAAAGAGCGATATCAACAAGAATTTCTAAAATTTGACCCTAAATTTGAAAAAATATATATTGTCATGCAATAAGGTAATACGTTTGAAATTAATCTTTTCATAAATGAGTACGCTAATTGTGGTTAAATATTGGCACGGTGATGATCTGTTCCTGTTAGTTATTCTCTGCAGGTGTGTCTTGTTTTATTATAGTATAACTATAGTGGGATGAGGATGAGGAAACTCTTCTTCCTGTGCGTAATTATATCTTGTTCTCCACTGGGGCAGGTTTTTCACTGCCTGCGTTTTGATGTCCAACTCGTCCATCGTGCTCAGGGCGTTGGGACGATTGGCAAGTTGGGCTTCAAAACGTCGGCAATGAAAAACCGGACCAGCTGGAGAAGGCGGGAGAATTTCACCCAGATAATACGCTGGAAAAAAACACGATCGATCGCCTTCCTGTTTCGAGCGTTTTCCGTACCTATCCATTAGTAAAAATCTGAGCTGCGAAGTTTTCCTTGCACTCATTTCGAAACCGAGACGCTGTTTAGGGGTGAAAATTAAAATTTATGGCATTTTTCATCTACCCGTTTTAAATTGAATTTGAAAATAAAATCAATAATAAAAATATGCATGCTTTGTTTCATGTGTTTTTTCTTCCAATTTGATGTTTGCATGTTTCAGAAACTAAAACGTGTTTAATCCCAAAAAGCTTCATCACCACCGTTGGATGAGCCTTTTATCCAGTCTCCCCATCCCAAATTCCTTTTTAGCTCTTAATAGAGTCAGAGTGAGAAAGGTCAAATGTGTCTACCCAGGAACAAAATATTTAACCGAGGAATAGAGGAGTGAAAATTGTTACATTAAACCGAGTCATTAAAGCTTTCCTTCGACTTTCTCGTGCATCCCGGAGTTTCTTTAACCGGTCTGTTAACTCTGGAGAATTGCGTCTTCCGTACGAGCCTCGGGGCACCTCTCCAAATCCCACTTTGGGTATGAGCAATGCACCTTTAATTTTTTTTATTAAGTTACTGGTTCTTGGGAAACTATTTAACCCCGTAATTTAACCGAAATTATACGAGTGCATACGTGTTATTACTACTGGATGGCACGTTAGGTTAGTGGATGGAGCACTCGGTTACTGACCTCGGATGTTTCAGGTTCAAATCCGGGTGATGCCTCTGGAAATCCCCCGTTAAACACAGTCTTTTTGATATTCTGGGAATCAGAAATTTTTTGGGACACCAACGGCAATGAAAAACTGCCCTCCTACCCTAAATGTCTTGATTTCAAACGCCTCAAAGCATAGTAGCGGGTGGGCTCAACGCTCACCTATCGGTGAATCGAACATTGTGATTTTGTGTGATTCTTTTCTTATTGCTACCCTAAGTTTCTTCAAGTCGTTATATTTATGGTTTTCTAACTGTGACGACATAAACGCAGACTCTTATGAATTCACAGGTTTCATTCATGGGTTTGAATCCCTTATTGGTATTTAGAAACTATGCAATTCTGCAGCTCCACTTCATGGAAATATCTTTTTTTCCGATAAACCCTATCTCTGGCCCAATAGACAATTTAAGTGAAACGGATTTATTGTATAATTTCATAAAAAGAGCTAACTTTCTTTACGTTAGGTCACTCGTGTTTGCATTAATTGTCGCTATAGACTCTGTTGTGCTTGTTTTGTCGCAGGGAAGGATCTGGTGAACTCCTTTAGGGAAACCCTCGAAGATTGTATTGAATCAAACATGTGTTATGACTCCAGCCAACGCAGCACCATAAACCCAGGTACTGACTGCTACCATGATCAAATTAGTAAAACTCATCTTTAAGACAACTACTTCCTCAAGTCACCATAGTAAATTGCATCCTGAGCTGATCCTCTTGAGAAAAAGTCATGAAATAGTTTTGCCGACAAGATAACGCGTTGAAGTCTCCGTTTTGCTGAAGTTCGAATATTTCAAATCAAACTCCTTCATGTTGATTTCAGTTGCATTTCAACTCCCATCATGAGTTTTCTTTAGGATGTCTTTCTAAGTCAACTTTTTAAATCAGCCACCAGCTCATTCCTCCATAACTAGCTGAACTCCCTTCCTCGACGGACCGGAGTAAGAGTAGTTTGCTCATACTTTGGCTAAATCGATGAGTGAGAGTAAGGAAATGACTCGGAACACCACCAGTTGTAATAAATCTCAAGCACCTTTTTCCCCCATTAGTTAAGTTAGGTTAAAAGTTACATTTCATGTTAAGTGAAAGGAAGTTGCTACGGTGCCTAATTCCTTGTATTATTATCATGGTTTGTCTTAGTCAATCTTGTATTTTATTTGAAGAAGCAGCCTTATTCCTTAAATACGACAGTAAATACGCCTTAATAGCATGTAATAACAAATGTAGCCTAGGTTTTAACCTGAAGGTACTAATATATCGTGGTTGGATATTTTAAATACCTAATCTTTTCGCGGAGGGCAGCAAATAGGAGTGAAGCAACATACCCGACGCATTGTCCGCATCGCCTAATGGGAAGCCCGACGGACCCTTTAGGCAATGCAACAATTTAAGTGAGAGCGAAGTGATATAACTCAGCATTTGACATTATATTTTTGGCTGTCGGTAGGTTCACCGTAATATGAGGTAGGCATATTTTTTGCTTGTGTTGCTTTCTCCTACTTGGTGATTGTAAAATCAAAGTCGAGAACAGCAAGTAAATACTGGCTCGAGCATTGCATTCTCGTATGTAGATGGAACCGGTAGAAGCTAGTAAAATTATGGATAAGTTTAAAATCATTCATCCTGGAGAGCGGTAGATGTTATTTTTCAATGTAGATCTTAAAATTATAAATTTCATATATATGCTATTAATAAGCTTGGGCACACCCCCCACCCCCTCATGCCGAATTTTGAGCTCTTTTTGGTCGAGTGCCCCCCCTCTACTGATTGCGTATGGTGATGAGAGAGGACTACAGTCGATTTATATAATCGGCGCTCCATTGTCTGAGTGCTTTCGGGGCCTCGTACGATCGGATTGGCCTCGGGGTCCCTAACATTCTGGACGACCCTGAATTTAGCAACCTTTAGCCGCCCCATAGCCCCCCGCCCCTGGGGAGGGCTACTGGCCCCTTGCCCCAACTCTTGTTGAATGTACGAATGGAAATTGTGAAGCACTAGCGTGTGCCCACTAGAGGAACATCCCGTCTCGTCTTTCATTTTATTTCGGTATTTATGCACACCGCTCGGAATTTGCATCCATTTTCGATAGCTAAGAAAACGTTTTCTGAATATTTGCATAGGTACGATTTTCACCGGTAAATTTTATTAAGGCAAAAACCATCAGATCGCGTATATTCTTTCGCTTTAAGTTTCACGTGAAATTCAGTTAAAAGATGTTATTTCCCACGAGGCAGAGTTTGAAATCATAAATGGCATGGGATGCGTTAAAGCTTCCATTCTTCCTCCCCCGTGTATAAATCCTTGTTTTTTTTCATCTATTGATCATTTCATTCGTATATTGGGGTGGTCACGCTAGGAAAATGTAACTAAAACCCGATATTTAAAAATGGGTCCTTTCATTTTTTTTAGCATTTTACTGTTTTAACTTCCTCCCAGATTGGAATCTATGGATCCATCCGATGGGGGTTATTTCAATCCGTAGACTTTGTATGAATCGGCTGAAATGACATCCTTGAGAAGTCGACGGATCTTGTACGAAGGTTGCGTGCTCATTAAAACGTCTTCTCGCCAGGTTTCATAAAACGAATTTTTGTATGCCGCGTTCTTTGCCCGGATGTGTGAGGTCACCTCGCACCTTGGAAATATAGATACACTTAGAATGTTAGAACGCAATTTTCAAAGCCTCAAGGCAGTATCAAAACCAACGACCGTGGATGTAGATCGATTAGATCCACCGGATTTGAACGACGGGCCCTTCATTGGCTGCGGATGTATCGGCAATTTCGACTCATAACAGTTTTTCCGCCGGAACATGACCCTTTAGCGTCTGAAGCTGCGGGTAAATATCCTCCGTCAGTCTGTGTGTGTGAATCGCTTTTACCCGAGAGAAGAAAGTGTATCGCCGTCTTCCCCCAGGCAGCTAATCCAAACTGGTAGCGAGATGCTCATTACGAGCGATCCATCTTACGACCTGTTCGGATACTTCCTTCCGGCCGGAAGAAAAAAGCACCGAACTTTCTTTTATTAACTTCAAGCCTTCTCTCCTTTGCCCTTTTCCGCCATCATTTTCGTGTTTGCTACGATGCTTACGCGAATCTCTCTCCCTGACAACGAACGATATATCTTCCTCATTATCTATCGTGTAAGAAGAACCGAACGACTTTCGCCAGTTTTCACTCTCTACGCTCATAACTTGTCCTCACAAAAAGGAATTTCATTGGCAACCTTTCTTGCAAAGAGAAGCAGGAGTGTGACTGATGATTAGTAGGAAACAAGTTACCTACCTGCAAGAGGAGGTCATTAACTCATGGATACCAAGTCGTCATCAGTTTCTTGACTCTTTTATTTTATTTCCAGTCGCCTTGGTTGCCTTCGCATCTGATCTTCTGTGGCAAAAACCGTCAGATCTCCTATTATTTTCCGTTCGTCGGTAGAAAATGTCGCTTTATTTTTTACAGTGTGCATTATTTTATTGTTCACAAGTCACCTGCTCAGGTAGAATAATTGTGTTCTTGTTTGTCCCATTCCCTTTCCCAGTGTCATAATGTGCTTATTGCATATTGACTTGATAACCATTCCATCCTGAATGTTCTGGCATTTAGGGTTTGAACCAAGGAGCCAATGGATTCAGTTTTTTTTATGAATAGCACAAATAATGTATCTGAATCATTGTCAAGTCTCCATTAGGGATAATTTTCTCATTTTGCACCATTTGTTAACCCACACGACTATTGATCCTTTTTAATGGTGCCATAGTTCTCCCTATTCTTTTCGCTATGAAATTTCTAGGCATATTTTGATTTCATGTTAGAACTACCAATTCAGTGAATAGGAAATGTCCGTCATTTATAAGATTTTTTTCGTTTCTTGATTCATTGAAATTTCCTTAGAGTGGAAAAGAATATTACAAAAATGTATAGCAGAGCATTTACATATGCACACAAAATTCATTTCATAAAAGCGTCAATATATATAAGATTACTAATTTCATATTAAAACTTTATGCATGAATTAATTTGTTGTTTAAAATTAATTCATGTAAAGTAATTCTCATCACATAGTGCATATTTTACTGAAGTTATTCATTTGTAAAAATTGTCGAACCATTGTGGTGTTAAAGTGCTATGTCAGCCCGGGGCTTTGACCGATAAAAATGTTCCTATGATTTTGTTAGAATTATGTACTATTCATCTAAGTTTTTTTCATATACAATTCACTAATTTACTTTTTCTGACATTAATAGGTGGATCTGGTGAAATTCACGGCCAATCCCATTGAAGAATCCCTTCTGCGCTTGGAATCACCTGAACTCAGTGCTTTGGCAGTTGAATGCTTTGTGTCAGTTATGCGTTACATGGGAGATCTTCCAATGCCTACACCAGATACAACTGAAGTTAAATGTGTCTATACCATCCTCATGGTAAGATGTGAAACAAGAGAATAATGCATAATTGTTTTGTAGTTTTTATAACTACATATATTCCTTGATGCTTTACTTAAAGTTGCATTTTCTCTATGTGTTTACGCTAGTGGCCAGCTGATAAATACGTATTAATATTTATGCTGGCAATGTCATCCTATTTTTTCGTTAATATTGAATTCTTTTCCTTTGAATTTTTTCCTACATTAGCACTGCCATAAGCATGAAGCACTTAGGGATGAAGTCTACTGTCAGCTGATGAAGCAAACAACTAATAACAAATCAAGGCAGGCTGACTCATGCCAACGAGGATGGAGACTTTTCAGTATCGTAGCTGCATACTTCATCTGCTCCAGTACTTTGAAGCCATACCTCTTCAAGTACCTTGAAACAGCAGCTTATGATAAGAGAAGAGCATACCATGGTAATTTATTTTCATGATTTGAATTGATTGACTGCCAACATATCAAACAAATGAATTACAGTATACATTACAACTGGGATATAGAAATCAAGTTAAATAGTTTTCTCATGGAAAATTCCCACACATTGGTGTATTACCTTACATCAGTACAAATGACTGCATGCTTTGTTCTCTCTTCATAGCATACCCCTGGGAATTATGGTGTTACTAATTACTGGAACTCTTTTATCAAAAGAAATTAAAAATTTGTTTTATGGTATTAGTGCTGACAGGAATATAAATAAACTCCTCATTTCTAAATTTTAATTCATCCTGTAAATGCTTAATGTCAAGCTTTGAATTAACATAGCGGGGCTGAATCCTGTTGGGATATGTGAATATGTCAGTCTGTACAGAAACATTTTAATAGCATTTCAGGGGTATAAATTTGGCGAAAATATATTTTTTTAGTGTTTTAGTATATAATAAAGGAAAGAAAAATTATTTAAAATGTAACTTTTTATGTTATGCGCCATAATCGCTATTGCATTTTGTATAAATTTGGCAGCCAAATCTCCACTGCCCTATCATAAATATTGCTCATTTTAAAAAAGGAGCAAGAATTTTCAGCTACACCTGTACATATTTTAAATGGCTGTGTACTTTAAAGGCAAAATATGGCAAGAAGGAACCCCTCACTGATGTCAATATATTTATCTAAATCTCATACTCTAGAAGAGCATGTGGCTCAGGAAGCAATTCCTAAATACAATAATAGTTCACTGAGTAAGGATGTGATTTGAAGTGCCCCTAAACGACTCTGCTCATTTTCAATTCTCAAAAATGGCTTGCAATGCAATCATAAATGTTGGGGAGTCTAAAGTGAGAAATCTGAATTGGTGTTACATTTGGATTAAGTGCCCTCAGTTCGACTCCACATACATTGAAACAGTTCACATTAGAATATATTAGGAAAGGAACACTTCTGTAGTGTTTTAATCAAACTAACGGTTTTGGGATGAACTTTTCAAGTGTTTTTGTGATTTCAATGATAGTAATTTAGGAGTATTTCGATCTTTTTAAATTTGAATTTTGATCTCACCATTTTGGATTTGAATTAAGCAAAATTTTACTGTTTTTAAAAAGGTAATATGGTATATATTCATTACTTTTGGTTGATTACTATTTTTACCTTCTCAAAATTTGGCTCAAAGAGTGATACATAGTACCCTTTTTTCTTTTGTAAGTTATACATGCATGGTATTTTATGATAGGGATGCTGGTTACATTTGGAAACAATTTTGCTTATAATTTTTAAATATATGTGCAGATATGTAACCAGTTTGAATGTGCACTTTTCAGGAACTGCCACTGTGTGTCTCCAGAACCTTAGGAAGACATTCAAGTATGGAGGAAGAAAAAATGTTCCAAGTGTGGAGGAAATCACCGCAATAAGTGCTGGCCGGAACTCAAAGAGGCAAATATACCGCCTTCCTGGGGGTACAGAGAGGGTCATCAATACGAAGTCCACAACGGTCGTACAGGTTGGTAACGACTTCAAAGGAAGTCCTTAACTTTAATTTAGTGATAGCTAAATTACTGTTATTAATATGATCTTTGAAAAATATTCTGGATACATATATTTTTATTTTCCCCATGAACAAATATGATAAAGTACCGTATTAATTCAAAAAAATCAACTTAATGATTTCATTGGAAGTACACATTTTGAGGTTAAACACATTATACCCTTTTTCCCTTGGTGTTCCCCTTGTATGTGTCCGTGACATTGGGATAAAAAAACTATCATTCTGTGTTGCTCATCATTTTTTCAGGTAATGTTGTTATTGAGATTTCTATAGATTTGATTTTGGCCAATATTAACTCACTGAAAGTGACACTTTACTAAGGATAATTTTACTGCTTTATCATTTTTCTCAGTTAAAATTTCAAAATGTGTGATAGTTTTGACTTTTAAAAACATAACTGCCATATTTTAAAAGATTTTTGATGGTAAATACCTAATTGTCCTTGTTTTCTTACACCATTCCTGAAAGCATAACCTCATGAGATTCCACAGTGTAGATAACATCAAAGATGATTGTTGAAATCTTTGTTTGTAGGCTTGAGAGATAGAAATATGAAGTGTTCTTTCATTTTTTCACCCACATAATAGTGGGGGATTTCACAGAGATCATTGAGTAAACTCCAAAATTTCAAATGTGAGAATGAACAGATGCTATAGTTTTTGTTTCAAAAAATAATTTAATAGTTTTTAATATTATATAACTGTAAAGGTTCTTAATACTGAATATCTTTCATGGTTCCTAAAATCTGTAACTAAACTTTTGTCTAATCCTCTGTATAAAACCAGTAAAATGTTGCCATGCCACAGTTCATTTCCATAAGTATATATTTTGGCAAATTGAAAAAAAATCTTTTGTGTCAGATTGAATTTTAGCTATATGCTTGCCTAAAGTGAATGGTTGAACATGAGCTTGATTATTTTTTTACATCGCACATTTTTATCCTAGCTTTTGGAAATGATTTTGGAGGTCATGAAAAACTTACATAAAATGGACTGCAAAACTACTCATGCAAGTCATGCTGTACATATTTTAAAATGATTAGAACTTGAAAATAATGTCATACATACATAGCAATCATACGTAATACGACTTTGCATTTCTGAGTATCATACAAAGAATCAAAGTTGCTGTTAGATACGGATTTATTTGTCCTAATTTTTATGTATATTTCTTTTTAGGATATCATTGAAGAAATATGCTCAGTCATCAATGTTCGGGATACCCAAGAAATGGAAGAATTTTCTCTTTATTGCATTGTGGAGGGTGATACCTTCACAATGCCTCTTGCAAGGGAGGAATACGTTCTTGATGTTACAACAGAGTTGCAGAAGAATCAACAAGTGTTCTTCCTCATCTTCTGCCGATCTGTGTGGCACCACCCACTTCGCCTTGACTCAGGTCTTTACGTGGAAGTGGTCTTCAATCAGATTGCTCCTGATTATTTAGAAGGTTTACTTCTTGTCATGCCAGGCGAACAGCTTGAACAAGATGCTGTGGTGAGTAATGTTTCATTTTCTCTCATAATTGTATACGTATATAGTTCAGTCTTTTCAGGTAAATTAAAATTGTGCTATTGTTAAATATACACCCTATTCTGTTTAATGTTGAAGGACTTTCAACAAGAGATTTAAAATGCAAGCATATTTGAGCATTTCATCTATCTAATATTACATTTAAGTGTCAGTTACAAATACCTTTATTACAGAGGCAAGCATTCTAATCTGTACATATTTGAAGTTATTAGTAAATAAGAGAATAAAGTCATTAGTAAATAAGAGAACTGGATTTCATTATGGAAATAAGGCAGTGGTAGCATCTGCAAGGGTATTAATGGTGTCTATGACAACTAACCAATAGGAAAATAAATTCCTACCACTGCATAAGTTTATGCTACACAAGTATATTTTACAATGCACCCTGACACACACTTGATGCATCCCTGAGCAATGATCCTTATTTATATGAGATCTTAAAAAGTTTTAGTTTGACATCGTTACCTTGCTAATCTCAATAAATGTTATTTTAAATAATAGGACAACCAATACGCATACTATTTGTAGCCGTATAAATTGAGCAAGAAAAATTTTCCATTAGCTGCATTATAGATAAGTAAATACATCATACTGCTCAAACAAATCCAAGTATCTTTCGTACATGCCACCATATAGGATGCACTTTTTTCCCTCAAAATATGCTTAAAATAGGGCATGTGCCATTAATCAAAATTATCACATTTGCCAATGGTTAGGACGTAAATTTTTTCCATCAAAATATGTGTAAACTATGTGCAAAACTGACGTCATTCCTGTACAAGGTATTTCTTAACTCACTGAAATACCTACAAGCACATGATAATTGCCAACATGAACCAGAAACACTCTTTATAAAAATTGCATCAAGTGCTTGCTTTCTTAGGAAAACCT
>LYUA01000124.1:214736-229961 GCA_002093875.1 Calopteryx splendens
CCTCCCTCAACTCCCCTCCTCCCCCACCCTCCCCCCTCTAACCAACTGGAGCCAAGTCCCCACCTGCTGAATGGAATGCGTGTATGGCTCTATTGTTGCGAGTTCCGCGGAGCTTTGGCTGCGCTCTCATTGTCTCTTCCGCTATCCGCTGAGTCGCTTTTACTAGATGCGCCGCTGTTTTTTTCGTTTCAGTTTGTCGGGAGTGGCTCATCCACGAAGATGGCGCGTTGGCCTACCGTTTGCAGAATGAAGAGAGTAAGTATTCGCTTGCATGAGTGTTTTTGCCTCCACTTTGACTGTTTGATGTGTCGACTTTTATAGAATGCGTGCGCCCGATTATCTTTTTTCAAGCGTTCTTTCATTTTGTGCAACGGAATGGGGTGGAATATTACGAATAGAGCTATGGTTTCCGACCTGTAACACGATCGTGCATTTTGACCTATTTGGTTTAATTCAGTCGTAGCCTATGCCAGGCATTTTCTTCCGCTCTTTCAACCGTAAGCGCGAAAGAGAATTCCCATCAAATTCGCCATTATTTCTCAAAATTGTCGCCAGTGGAAGTTTTAGTTGAGAATTTAGCCCTTTTCAGGGTTGAGCGCCGATAGGAATGTCGTTCCAAGGTCCATGCTATTTTAAATGAAAGCTTAATTTATGTTTATAATGCTTTGGGAGCGCCCAAAATTATCGCAGTATTGTCCTCCCTAATTTCTTTCTATTGTTGGAAACGCAGTAACGCCGTGGAAGGGATTCGAGGTGTCCACGAGATCTCGGAATAGGAAGCTCAGCAGTGTGACGTCAAAGGTGGCAAAGTTCGTTCGCTGCTCAAGCACGGTCTCTTCCTTCGTGCGTTCTTTTCTCCACGCGGTTTCTTTCCCATTGGAGCACGACCTTTTTTTCCAGGCCTGTGCTAAAAAAAAAAGACCCGACCTTTAAAACTGCTAGTTGTGCAAGCCCTCTTGATTTCTCGCCTTGGATAAGTCTACGTGTGTCATGAAGAAGTCCGCCGAATAGTTGGAGGGTCGTGTGCGGACGATCGTTGTTGTTTGTTTCTCCTCCGGGAGCGTTTTTAGCAATGAATCTGCGATCGGCGTCGCGAGGTCACGCCCGTTCCACTTGTCTGTGGTCAGATATCTCCGATTTAATTTAAGGTTTCAATGTGCACGCCGGGTTCATTCCTTTGGAATAGTTTCGGAGGCTGCGATTTGATATCTTGTCGGGTACTTGTAAGAGGAGTGTTCGTCCTCCGTTCGCAGCCGTATAGTATTCCATTAAACATTTTGATCGAATTAGCTCGTGGCTTTTATCTCCCCCCCCCCTTGAGCGAAATCTAAGTGACTGCCTTTCCACTCACCGAAGTGCCTCACAGCTGGGAAACGAGATAATCGGCTGACGCATGCTTTCGCAATTGAATGTAGAGTGTATGAATATGCATCCTATATTTTCATTTTTGTCTCCGTCAACCTTGGTTGGATATGGTGTTCAACTATAAATGGGTGCGTTTCGCTTATTTCTCCAAAATGTGTGTTCGTTGTCTTTGATGCATGATTTCTGTCTTTAAAAATGTCTTAGAAAGTTGAAAAGACTTCATTTTAAGTGCTGGTATTTTTGTAGTACATTATCACTACCGCTTCGTGTTCTAATGTTTTTTGTGCGTTAAAATGTGATTGGAAAACTTGGGATTAAAACGTTTGCGAATAGTGCAACTTAAAGTTGCATTGTTATTTTCCTTAAAAATGTTTAAATGCTTCACTCTTCAAGATTTTTGTCATTTTGATCAAACTGGTTGCATTTGCGGAGGAAATTTTCTAATTCGGTAACTCAACTCAATGGGCCTAGTAAGTATTGGGAGATAAGGGTGATCTACCGTCTCCTAAAAGATTACCGAACAGGTTGTTGTACAATTATCAAGAACTCGAAAAAAAAGCATTAGTTAGAATAACGTCGCTGAAGTTAACCATTTATGGTATATCTCTTTCAAAATAACCGTCCTTTATCGCCAAGTTTTGAAATGCCATTCATTTATCAAAAAGTGGATTAAATTTCCTCTCAAGGGAAACTTAAGCAGACTTAACCACTAGTTGCTGAAAATATTTGGTGTCATATTGTCATACATACTTTGGCGCGCGCATACATCCTGAACTTAACCTCCCTAACCTCTTCTCCTCTCCAACTTCCTGGAACCAATTCTGCCTCGTGGGTCAAATTCAATGTGTACACTGTCTAAAAGATGTCATCGATTTTGCAGGTGTGATATATCACCCATCCAAGATTTGCCTGTGCGTATTATATCCTTCTTCAGGTACATGGTGGTGCCTTTCTACGAATATTTTGGGAAGAAACTACTTCTTGTAAGTTGGGCTATTGAGATAGCTGCGAAAACGATATTTTTAGGAGTTGTTCCCTGGATAATTTAATAGTATTACTACGTCGGTAACAATAAGGTTAGGAAACATGCACATTTAAGATGAACTCACATTGGAAAAACTTCATTTTCATGAGTTCATGTAAATCCGTTAAATTATTGACAATTTTGTACTAGTGGGGTAGCTCGAAAGAATTTTGTCGTCACTTCATTTTACAGATTATTACAATTTTTTTTATTGATTTTGCGTGCCGGCCTATCTGATATCCAAGGCTTGACATTTTATTCATTATTCCTTTAATATGTATAAGCAATTGTATTGCATGATGTGTGAACTTCCAATTTCCTCTGGGATTATAATGCTTTTCAAATATTAAATTAAAATGTAAATTACATCGTGTTACATTTCGGGAGCCAAACGCAACTGTTAAATATTTCATGTGTATCTCGCTGTTCGGGGCGTCAGTGAGCTCTCCTCCATTCTATTACATAAATAAAACTGAATATATATATACTATATTAGTAATCGTTCTTTGGGTTTCTGATACCTTAAAATTCAATAATTTAAAACAATATCGCTCGTTTTTTATAAAATCGGACAAGAAATATCATCTTGTGTAAAAGCATTTAATCAATGCTTTCGTAAGTTTTAGAATAAGTTAGCCATTATTTAAAAACATTTTATGTAACAGAATATGGACAACAAGCGAAGCACCTTTTTAACTTTTGCCTGGGAACATATTTCTTTTCTGAAACAAATTAAATCGGTTTCTCTAATGAAGATATATTGATAGATTAGTATTCAATTGCTTTTAAGATTATTTTATTGTTATCAACTATACGATATTTAAACACTGGTTAGACTCGGGGTCATTGGAAAGCAGGGGGAAGGTGTCGCCCTCACGCATGCATTTCGCACCTCTTTGAGGCCTAAATTCCGGTGTGGCAAATGAGGAAGAGGAAGGAATACGGTGACACTTATGGCGCCGGCGTTCTCTTACTAAGGCGACAAGTATTCAGTTATTGTGTCTTTGCTAAATCATCTTCAACTGTTAGTCCACTGGATATAGGTTTGCTGCATTTCTCCTTCTCAGGGCGTCGTAATTTGTCCGTAGCCATTAACGTCGCATCATCGCAACATTTTTGTTTCCGGTATTACAGTATCTGTCTTTCTATGAAATAATTCTAATAAATTGTTTCCACAAAAATTGAGTTCACATGGCATATGGGCTTGTTAATTTACAATGCCATTGTGTGATCATGATGGAAAAACCTAGTATTTATGTAGTGTCATGCAGGAGAGGAGGGAAATATCGAGTGTTTCAGCGTCTTTGACTGCCGTTAGGGAATATTCTGAAGGTGGAGGGTTGTGGGAAGGAAGGTCTGCCACCTCGTCAGCGGGATTCCCAATTCTTCGCTTCTCCGCCTACCGATTAAATCCTTACCCCTCGTTCCCGATACGGTGCGTCCGGGTTTTCTGTATAACGAACTCCTGATAACGGTGTGAATTAATGAAACCTAGCCTGTGCTAAATAAACCTATGTGGAAACTTAAGTTAAGTATTCGGAAACAGTTCCACTAAATTTCGTGAGAACCTATTAACTTCATCTTTGTCAGTACATTTTCTTGGTTTTATACTTAAATGCATTAGTGGAAATAATAAGTGACCTATTCTTTCATTACTAAACAGTTGCACAATGTAACCCGCATAACTATTAACTTTACACGTTCTCTGTAAATTTTCTCAGTAATAAATGCACTAGTAGGTAGAATTAAATAGTGAAGGTAAATTACGAAGAAGACGTTATCAATGTTATTTTCTTCATCCTGTAGTAATTAATTCTATCGATAACCTGGCACAGAAGCATTTAGCAGAAGGTTTTAGGATTCCAGCCCTGAAGAGAGGAATATACTCTTATAGGTATTAGAAAAAAGGGTGTTTGGGGAGGAAGTATGCGATTTTTGGCGTTGCTTCGTGGAAACTATTCGTAATGTGACAGTGAAGCGAAAAACTCCGAGTGGTGCGGCTTCATATAGTTTGGGGAGAATTTGTAAAAATAGGTGACAATTGTTTGTGACCGTCTACACGGAACTCGATCAGGTTAGGTTAATTTCATTCATAAGTGTATGATGTAAATGGTGCCATACCTGTTCCCCGTGCGACTGGAATACTGATTTAGTCTAGCGAACTCGTTAATTGAAACTTATCTGGTACGAAAAAATAACCAGCATTCTCGTTCCAACTTGCATTCCTAGAAATTATTCAAGTATGGAATTTTGCGTACGTTTAATTTTTAACGCTATATTTGCATTGAAACTACTTGGATTTTATTTGTTATTGCTGATAAATCCCGACGGTGATAGTCAAACGCGGCGACGCAATGTTAAACTTACATTTTGAATACCGAAGAATTTCCTCCAGCTTTTGGGGCTCTCGAACTTGCGAGATTAGGGTCTGCCCTCCCATGATTTTTGGAAGGCATATCAGAATTTCGTCCGTCGTGGATTCATGTGACAGTTTATATCAAAAGCTTTTATAAATTTGACTTAGGTATATGTCCAGTATAAGTTTAATCATCTAAGTAAGTTTAAAATTCTTGTAAGCACTTAGATTAAGTCGGATACAAATACGGTATTTGAATAATTTCTTCCAGTGAAACATGTTTAGAATGGAGAAAAAATGGCAAAAAATCCTTTATTGTGTGCATGTGCAACAGTGAAATAAATTTATTACTAAAAACCTCTAATTTGATTAACATGTACACAACTGCAAGAATTAGATTGTCTTTAACCCGAAGGTCTGTTTGATAGGTGGAGATTGCGCTCCTCTCGCAATAACTGTAAGCCCCTTGGTATGTGAAATTTGGGTAGAGAATGAGACCAATTTACTTTCCTTCTGCCGCTCGTGATTTCCCAGGAAGATCTCATTCTCAGAATTTCTCACACAATGGCGAGACTACAAACAGAGGAAGTCATTAAAGTTGGTTTCGAACATTAACATGTCAATCATGAATTTAATGCCGTTGTTCCTGACACAGTACACATTTGACACCCCGAGAGACTGATATATCGGCTGAATTGAGACGCAACCACCTGTCTTCTCGTCGTTACCTCATGTCGCTGGGATATTACGTAATTCATGTGGGTCTTAGCTATCAAATGGCTTGAAACGTGTGATTTTATGCTCACAACTTATGTTTCTCCTGAGGTTAATTATTAATGAAAATATTGTATTCTTAGGAGAAAACGTTCTTTCTATCTAATTCATAGTTGAGATACGATTAATACCTACATATGTAGTGATGTAGCAATAACGAAAATGTTGAATCTACAAAACGGTGTGAAGAGCTAGGGGTGTTTGTGAAACACAAGATCAAGAATTTTCGGTAATACCTGTGTTTAAAAAAAATCTATAAAGAATTCCCCCTGCTATAGGTATGCGTAAGGCGTTCTTATTTTTTCTTGAGGATGCCTTCTCCCCGTGAATAGGTGCCATACTGGTGTCGAGCACTACACCACTCAAGAGCCCCTGGCGTTTGGGTGGATTGAGCAAAGTGGTGCATGCCCTGGGAGTTGCATTGTAGTCGCAAGGAACGGTGGTAGCAGGGTCTCCGAGGCTGGATGATGAAGGGGGAAGAATGAAAAAATGGCTATCAACTACCCTGATGACTCACAAGCGTCGCCTTCAAGTCCTATCGACCGCAATTGGTTTCTCGGCGCGAATGTGAACTTGTTCTCGTATCATTCTATCTCGTATGCGTGCCTCCACTTACCACGCACGCATTTCTGCTTTTTACGGTCACGAGTATCCCTCCAGCCTGAGTGGGGGAAGAGGTTTCTCGGTGCTTACGTGGGGCAACGTCCGCAGCTTGCTAAGAGTGCGGAATAGTGGATTGGCCCATCCTTCCCGGCATTCCAATAGGCGCTTCGTGCCCGATTAACTCGTGACAAGGTGTCCGAGCCCTCTCCACGGTCTGTTTCGCATGCAGTGGTGTGAGCATGTTGAGGGGTAGGGGGAGGTTCCGTGCGGTGTGTTATCGGTTGCATACGCAGCAGGCGGGAGGGCGTAGGGATTTCGGGTGCCTTCAAAATGTTTCTGAAATGGGGTGCGCGCACCCTGGATATGGGCGTGATGATCCATTGGGATGCGCGGAAAGTTCACGTCTTCTTGGTATTATTATCTTGTGTATGATAAATAAGTTAAAATACTATAAACCGTGATCAAGTCATAGGGCGAAAAAGGTTATTGGCTTCTCCTGCCTGCTTGCTGATGATCCGTTGGTAATTGTGAGACGGGTGCCTTTTTCAAGAGTATTTCAACCCCAATATAAATATCGGGTGAGGAACATTTCTAATGCTCCTCTCAATACCTATAAGTTGGTGCCTGAGGTACGCTGGACAAACATTTCTCCCTTTTATGTATTACCTATATTGCCGAAATTGGAAGATCACCATTGTAATTTGTAACCGAAAAGTGTAGAAGAATTCCCTGTTGGTCCTCTTCACCGATTTTTTTTATTAGATCACCGTGAAAGAGTGCGCCGATAATTTAAGGCAACTCAGCCCATTTTTGTTTCCTGTTGAATATTCCCTCAGAAAAACTTGGCCTTGACTCCCACGGTCCGCTTGAAACACCACCAAAGTTAGAGTTCCAGCATCCTGTTCTTTTCATGAGAAATTATAGGCCATGTCACTCCTACGCGTCATTCTTGTCATCCAGTCTAGGTTGGAGGGTTGGTATCGATGTGCTTACGCGGGTGGAGTCGATTAACCTCTCCCATGCCCTTCTTATTCGAAGGATCTTTTCGGTCCTCGTCCATCATTCAGGGTAGACAATTTTGAAGGGAATTAACGTTGCAATTAGGAAATTTATACACAATTTCCCCTTAAAATGCCATGAAATACGTGATAAATAATATCGTAGAACTTGGGAGTATTATAGCGAAAATATTATGGGTTCCGCTTCAGTTGAGACTTTCACATTGCATTTACTTCGTTCCTGAAAAAAGCGTTGAAACCGCTGTGGGTAAAATAAATATTGTATTGACCTAAGTTTTTCTTCTTTCAAATCAAAGATGAATTCCACAAATTCAAGCTCGATACAGTTTATTACCTTCCACTGTTGTACAAAAATGTCCATTCGTATTTTTTATGAATTAAAAATCTTCTAATCGAACCTCATTATTAAATATGCAGGAAAAAACCGTTCATTCTTTTCTTTTAAGGATGAACACTTGTACGACAGTTTAAAATCGGGGAACACTGGAAGTTTTGCAAAATGGTCCCTCTGTTTTGAATTTCTATTCCACGGCTAATGTCAAACAAATCGAATGAATTCACACAATGGAAGATTACTCTTTTGACGACTGAATTCCATAGTCCTCGTGGAGGGGAGGGGGGGCGACTAAAGGAAGTCAGGCCCCATCTCCCCACCCCCCCCAGTTTTTCGAGCCTCTTATGAATTTCCGATACAATTTGATTTATTCTGTTTACCCATTCTCTTGAACCTACAAATAATGTTTGCTGGAAGAGAATGGCATCCCTGTGAGGGGAGGATGGAGGGGTAAGGGAAGGTAATGATTAATGAGGATGCTTCGTTTGTCTTTCGCCCTCCTAAATTTCAGCCCACCGACGCATAGCACCCGCCACCCTCCCGAGCCCCTCCCTCACTCCCTCCCACCACGCCCCTCACTTTTCTTTTTAACCAGTCTTAAGTCATCTCACCTTTATTTTCGTCTGAAGGGTGCGCGCAGAGTGTGTGCAGGGTGGCCATGCGGGCGTCGCCGAGTTTCTCACTCCGCCGCATTCACGTCATTGTTCTTAAGGAGGTGGGGGAGGGGGTGTGGGAGGATCTTGGATGGGGAGAGGATGTGGAAACGGGAGGAGGGGATTAAACGCTGGAGGTTGAGGCGGGATGTGGGCTCGGTTGGTGGGGCAGGTGGAGGAGAGAGGGGCCTCCGTTGCAGTGGTGTCGCATAGGAGTGAGTGTTGCCGCTGGATATCCTACACCTCCTAAACCCTGTTCTTTTTTCATTCCCCCCACTCCTCATCCTTGGGCAACCAGACAAAGCCCCACCCCCCGCACTCCGGGCAACTCCCGACCCCACTGCTATCCCATCCCCTGCCCTCATCTGTCATTCCCCGGAGTAGCGAGCGGGTGTGTGTGCGGCAACGTTAACCCGCGGGCCAAAACGCTGCTGTTTGTGGACGTGTAGGGTGAGGCATTATGAGGTCTTCCGTCCTCCTAGCCAATAATGGTAAAGATTCGGGCGTTGAGGTCTCCTCGGAAGAATCGGCAGGTGGATTGATCCTGTCTCTAAGGACTATTTTAGTGCTCCACAAGGTTGGCGGAGGGTTGCCGTTGAGGATAGTCTTTTGGAGCACCCATTGATGACGGAAATTGAAGTAGGGATGTAGGATAGTGCATAGTGCGCATGGTGAAGCCAGTCACGAGAAATTCCGAGCAGTGCGCGTATCCAAGAAGAAAGAGGCCCATAGAGGAAAGTTAGTGGAGGGGGAAAGGGAGAGACCAGAATCCGATTCCGGCGCGTGAACGTTTTCCTTTGTCCTGGGCGCTTTCGGTTGCTTCCTCCCCTGGTTTGAATTCATTTTCATCATTGCATAGTTGTCCGTGATGGCAAGTGGTTCATCTTCTCGAATTAGTATTTGATCGTTGTGTTTCTGCGTGGGATGTTTCCCGGGGAGAGGAGTTTTCTTTCACTTGTTCCGAGGACATTCTCCAGTGCACATCAAGAGTAGCGGATCCCTCGGGTATTATAGCTATATGAAGAAAATTAAAACTTTTGAGCATATGTTACTGTGGGCCAGGTCGTGACTATCGATTAATTAATTGATAAGTTTTACTTATTTATTTGGATGTTCTTTTGTGTGATGGATTGTTGCGTAATTTGAAGTATATGTTGATTTCAGTTTTTCCTATCGTCGGAGTAACTACTAATATCAGGTTTCTCAGGTGTGATTCTCTGGGTGATCACATAATATGTGATTGAAATGTTGGGAATATTTGCTTATTGATCAGTGCTTAATTTTTAATCACAAAACTAAACAAACTCGCCATTGAGTTCCCTTGTCTATTTGTAAAAGTCGGTGAGGGTGATGATGGCATATGTCGGTGGTCTGTTACATTTTGACTCAGGCTTTAGGAAACCGTGTGTCACATCCTGCCCAATGACACATGGAACCAAGGGACGACAGATAAAGGACCAGCGTGATTGTGGTACATGAGAATGCGCTTAAGGGGATTCAATTATGTTGGAAGGCTCCCGCCGGAGTTTGCCGCCCAAGAGCGTGCCGGAAAGCCCCAGTTTTGGGTGTCGTTCGTGTTGCCGGCGCCTGGAAATGATGTCTGCCGACTTGCGCTGCATCCACCTCGAGCTCCGGCGCCTGCACGTCACGCTGACCAACCAACTGCACACGTTGAAGGAGGCCGCTCTGCGACCCAGGCGTCGATCGACGGGCAGTCCGCAGTCCCCGGGCAGCGACCCAACCCCCGGGCTCGCCCCCCTTGCCATCGCTCGCTCCCTGGAGGAGTCCGTAGGCGCGGAACTCCGTCAGCTCAGGATGGCCGTAGTTCATCTGCGGGAGGACGTGAGGGATTATGCCTTTGCCCGGAACCCCGTAGTTTTGGACAGATCATATTCGTTCGCTTGTAAAAGGCGAACTCTCGTGCGACAGAATTCCCACCCAGGCAATGGAATTTTGGTCCGCTGCGAAGTACACGGATACGGGAACTCGTCCCCAAGGTCTCCAGCCACGCTCCCCAAGAAAAAACTTCCAATGGTTGCTCCGTCTGACGGTTGTTAAATTTGGATGGAACTTAACACAAATTTGAGAACATTTCTTTCTTAAAATAGTTTTAAATGCGCTATGAAGCGAATGGCATAGTGATTGAAGTGAGATTTATGTATGAAATTTTGTGCATTGCAGTTCAGCAGCATTACACTGGTAATAAGTGGCGCAATGCTCAAGTGCGAGAGGATATCCCACGAGCCAGGGATGAACAGCAAAGGGAAGTGGAAGAAGCAGCTCTTGTGCATGCACTCCATGAACAGATGCTTCAGAGACAGTAAGTTGGCCTAAGTTTACCAGTGGAGATTCTACCTAGTGCATTTGGAATTTAACTATATTATTTATAAATTGCTGCCCCATGTCATAGTCAACATTTATTTACTAGCTAAACCCTTTGAGTGCCAACATCTCTCTGAGCGACAGTGACAAATTTTCCCATAAGCTCCAGTGTCATTGTAGCAAGGCCATGGATAGTAAATATCCATGGCCTTGACTCGTAGCAACTTTTTTTTTCTATGGCTATAAACATAATAATGGAGTAATTTGTATTTCATGTTTTATTCTATTTTTTTTGTACCTCAAGTTACATTTTGATACAACTTTGTCTTAATTCGGTCTAATTTTCGAATTTTCAACATTATTAAGAAAAATGCTTTTACATCCATTTTGTCTCTCATTAAAATAGCCTGGTAATTTTCACATGAATTTTGACAATTATTAATGGCACTCAAAGGGTTAAGGTGTTATAATGGCTGATGTTTTATCACAGTTAACTTGGAAAAAAATTATTTCTTAATAGCCTAAAATGCATGAACTGGTGTGGCTTTTTCATGTTCCTCAATTTTCTGGCGAGTGAGTTGACCAAAAGGGCAGTTTTGTGTGATTAATTCTAAACCAATATTTTTTGTTCCATTTTAACAGACCCAAAAGTTTTATTCCTAAGTAATGAATAATCAAATTAATTCCTAGGGATCTCTATGGTATCTTTAAAATGTGCACAGAATTTAAGGGAAACATTGTGACAGTATTTTGATGGAAAATGTATTATCATACCTCCATCTAACACCACTTAACTTATAGTCCTCCCAAGCTATAGCGCTCCAACCTATGGTTTCTGCCATATTGATGAATCTTATTAAATAATATTAATAATATTTATTTTGTCCAACTTGTATGCACTGAAATATGCCAAATAACACGTCAAAATTGTAAATACATATTGTTGTACAAATATTACAATATTCATGGCTACGATGGTAACATAAAGTTAATTGGGAATAAACCAAATAGATGTAAATGCAATGTGAATTCTAAAATAAGTCACCCATATCATTGTTGTGAACTTTCACTTCTCTTCCAGGGAGGAGATAGATGCTCAAGTTGCTCAGCAGCTTTCAGAAAAGATCGACCGTGAGGAATGGGCTAGAAAGAGGCAAGCTGAAGAGAGGGATAAAGAGATGGCATGGCAGATGCAGGTTTGTGCATTCCTGTTGTTTACACATACATATCAATTACACATTTCTCTCTCATCTTAAAACGGCCTTAGAACCACAAGAATAAAATAATTACCATAATATGTATGTTCTTGCAGTTTTCATAATAGGTATTAATGGCTTTCTTTGCACCAAGCTTTCATTTGCATTGAGAAAGCTTGGAAGCAAATGTTTCTCACAACAATAATCCCAAATGCCATTGATGCCAATAAAATAATTATTTTTTACAAGCTTCCCAGTACAGACTTTTTATTTCCCGTTAGTTTCTCTTATTTCAGCATTATACTGTGGTTCCTTATGCTGGAAAAATTGATTCTATATTAATTCATTAATTGAATTGCATTGACAACTCTTAAAAAGCATTCATCTTCTTTTCTTTTCTTCTTTTCATTAATCGTCTTTTAAAAAGCATTCATCTTCCAAAAATAGGTGACTTAATTAACTCTACCACTTGAACTGAAAATTACCACTATATCACTATATTGAAAATCTGTAGAACCATTGAGGAGTTAAGTACTATTAATTTTACTTCTATACTTGTTTAGCCATTTTATCCAGTATATAAATAAAATAAATATTGGAATAGATTACATCCTGCAAGAGAAAATATTTTGTCTTTACACTGTGAATTGTAAGTTATTCCTGTCCTTGCACTGCACTTAAGTAGATAATTGTAAGTTCATGAAGTTGTCTGGCATAAAGTGATATTTTCTCAGCATAAGGTCATTGATGCATGTAAAAATATGATATTTCCATTTTTAACATTTCATTAGAGTCAAAACCCAGTTCATCTACGAGCTAGAGTGGCATTTGGTTTTTATGGATTTTCCGGTTATCCCCTTACATGGGATTAGGCCCAAAAGTTATCAGCAGATCCCAATCAATATAGATAAAATGAAAGAAAACTAAAAAAAATAATGAGGCCCTTATTTTATCAAAGTGCCCATTGGGAGTTAGTTTTCAAGATATGTACTAGCAGTTGAAAGTTCCCCCTGATTCTGTGGCTTCTATTACACACAACCAGTCAAAGCTATAGACTTTTAATATTTCTCTAAGCCAATTTAAGAATCTGCATTCCATAAATAATTTTTTTAGTTGCCCTAATGAAGTTTTTTGAGCTTCAGAATGAGTGTATGGCCATTTACCCGAGTCATTAGTTCAGATCTGAAGTGCATATCAATAAAAATCATGTCTGGTTGATCTTAAGGATGCATTTTCTATGCATAGAAAGCACCCAATGGATTTGGTTGGTGTACTGCTGGTTGCAGGATTTAAAATGTTCATGATTTATTTAAAATTTGAATTTATATATGTAATTGTTACTTTTTCAAAAATTGGAAACTCTTAATTTTTTTTGTTTTCATCGATGCTACAAGGTTTGATCTGGATCTATTTATAACCGCTTAACCTTATACTTATAACCAGTAAGAACCATCTCGTGATAGACCTTGGATTGGGGGTTTAGAGTTTATAACAATGTATTAATTGCTTTGATTTTCCATAATGGTAAATTTATCTGTCTAGCCACCCTCTTCTCCTGAGAGCAGTGAGTTGTTCTCACTGGAGATGAACTATATTGAAGATGAGTCTCCCCAGGTAAATCCTGGCTGCTAAATAACTTCAGCATGGTTGTGATTATTGCTTCATAGACTTTTTGTGTACTGCATCAGTCGCCGTTTGTAGATATTGAGAGCATGTTAACACACTATTCATAGCCAGTAAACTTATTGTTTTTTACTGCTTAATTTTAGAGGTCTGATATCAGAGTGATAATCTTATTAGGTATCTTTCATGAAATTTTATTATCTGCTTCAGCCATTATATGCTTTATGTGGTTTCTGTTCAGCATTTGTCAAACTTTCTAGCATATAAGATACACTAGTTACTATTACTAATGGAGAAATTTCAGGACTCAATGGGGGAAATAAAATTAAAACATACCTTAAGAACCTATTTGATACTCAATCTCTTTTTGGGTGGTGTTATACTGTGATATAAATTGTCTTGATTACCAGGAAATATTACATATAAATTAATTCATTGGCCTTCCTAGTAGAACTGTGTATTTTATCATTAAGTAAAGCATTATTTATATTTTTTCCAAAAATATTGGACAAATATCGAGTGGAGTAATTTCTGATCATGTGATTATAAATTAATTACAGATCATTTTCCATGCAATATATGTACTCCTTTTGATACAATTAACTTTTGTTATTGATACTATGCATGAATTAGGGCATATTTTTGTCTTACCAAATATATTAAAATTTTATAATTGAAAAAAGTTTTTACCTATTTTATTACATTCATGGTTGTTGCTTTTTGTGCATATTCATCAATGCATAATTTATGATTCTATGGGAAGTGGTGAAAAATCCGAGGCTAAACCCCAAATTTTTCCTGAGAGGTCTCAAATATGACCTATGAAGTTTCTAATACATCTCTTTGTTAAGGAAAAGTCTGATAATTCAACAGCTTAGCAATGCTTTTTTTCTGGGCTGTAAAAAATTTGTATTATTTCATAACCAACTCTCACCAGAATTTAACCCACAGCATATTTCTCTATCGACTAATTCTACTTTTCAGGTATTCCATTATATACTGAGACTAAAATCAAATTAGCATTGCTATATGACTCAGAAATATTTAAATTCCTAAAATGAAAAAAGATATTTCCTCTATTATATGGAGGTTTGTTTCATCTTGAATTAGTTATTTTAACCATTTCTAATTACTACTCACATGCAATTTAAAGAAATGATCTAAATTACTATGTTAAAAGATGCTTTCGACCTGATTTCTTATGCAACTCACTATGGATGAGGGCTGATTAAATTAATCTTCAGTAAAGAAAAGGTTGCTAAACACTAATGTATTTTTTTGATTTATCAAAGTATGTACCTATTTGTTAAAATAGCTTATATTTGAAATGGCTCAAGCAATATTATTTCTTGTAATTTTCAAATAAATATGTGAAATTAAAAAAAAAATTATTGGACTCCTAATTACAGGAGAGGGAAAGGATAAGATTGGAGAGATTGAAGGAGGAGAGAGAAAGGGTACAGATAGTTCAAGGTGCAAATGGTCCAATGGTTGTTCCTGAGTCTCCCTCTGACTTAGGTTCTCCTACAATGCAGCCTCCTGCAATGCAGCCTCCTTTAATGCACCATCAGCACATGGTCTATCAGCAACATTCCTCTCCTGTTCAAAGGGCACATCACTATTCTCCAAAAATGGCTGTAACTAGAACAAACCAGATGCTTTATTCTGATGAAGATATTGCTGCCGAGCTTGGGTAAGTACTCACAATAAAACATATATGTATTAAAACTGTGAGAACCATAAAAATTCTACTCCATGAGACATTTAAAAAAAAATAGTGTGAAAATAAAAAATTAATAACCACAGATTAAAATCAAATCCATATATAATTTTGAACTCTCTAAAGACCCGTTTACACGGGGCATTTATTGCTGCAATAATTGCATGAATGATTGCAGAGGAGTAGAACATGTTCTATTTTGCCTGCAATCGAACATGAAAGTTCTCGTTATTACG
>LYUA01000124.1:256225-269469 GCA_002093875.1 Calopteryx splendens
GAGCTCTACCCTCACCTACCAAACCGACCTTCGGGTTGATTGCTGTGATTTAATTGGGCTTAGTAATCAGTGAGCTCTACCCTCACTTATAAAACAAACCTTAGGGCTGTTTACTATGGGGAATAATGAGGACATAAAATGAAGGCATTCTCAACTACTACATTTTCAATCTGGTATTTATTTTAATTTAATTACTGATCATATTTCAGGCAGCACAAGAAAAACAGTGAGTGAAGGGTAGCCATTTCAATAGCAGTAGACTTGACATAAAATACAGTTATCAGTTCCTATTTACCTTGTGAGATGGTTACTGTAGAAGGCCTCATGCATATTAAGTGGCAAGCATTGAGTAGGAACGGTCCACCAATTATTGATTATTCAGCATAAATAAAACCTTTTAAATTAGATAATTAGAGGTTCAAAGAATTAGAAAATGGCTGAGAAATGTTATCATCTTGTTTCAGGATTCCTCAGTATGGGAGATGATGATCTTCCAGGAAATCTGGGATTATTGGATCAGCAATTAGCTCTGAAATGGGTGAAAAATAATATTGCTGCGTTTGGTGGTGATTCAAATAGCGTAACACTTGGAGGATCACAATCTGGTGCTATAAGTGCCCACATACATGCATTAACCCCGTCATCTCATGGTATGAAATGTATACTCATTTATGAAACGTTAAAAAATCTATGGAGTTTTATTCAAATGAAATTTTATCGGGAATGGGTAAAATAGGAAATTATGTTTAACAGGACTCTTTGCTAAAGCTATTGCACTGAGTGGCAATGCTCTAACATCATGGGGAGTTGTTGACTCAAAGGAAGCTAAGGAAAGGGCTTTGCGGTTGGGTGAACTTCTTGACTGTCAGCTTGGAGAGGGAAATAAGCAAAATTCTTCTAAGCTTTCATCTATTGAACTCCTGTCATGTATTGAACAGAAGGATATTCATACTGTCATTTGGAAATCTCAATTTATTTTGGTGAGTAATATCTTTAAGGGTGGGTAAAAATTTGTTCTTTTTTCCTAATATTGCATCATAAAAGTCGGCAGAAACCATATCAATACTGCAATTGAAAAAGTTTTATATGAGAATGTGGCACAGCCTTCTCCTCACGTAATTGAGTGGAATTGAGCTACAGGATTGATATATGTTTGTAATAATAATAATATTTATTTGACTTGAAGGTACATTACAGTACAATAGTCATACAATATTGTATAACATGATCCTCATTATGAATATATATATATATATTCTAGGAATTGAACACAGATTACACATTTCCATTTGTGCCTGTTGTGTCCAGCAGTGAGAAGGAACTGTTCTTAAAAAAACATCCAAAGCAGCTGCTGGCTGATGGCTCTTTTGCAGATATACCATGGATTGTTGGTGTGACCTCCATGGTTGGACTTCCCCATGCCTTGCGTAAATATCTGGGATAGGCATATTTCTTTTCGTTTTTTAAATATGTTGTCATTTATGAAGTTATCAACTTTCAAGCATACAAATTTATCCTGACAATTAGCTCTGTATTACATTTCCTGTATGTAAGATACGTTTCAGTACATTCTTCTAACTCACTTGGTAATCAACACCATCTAATCAATGTTAACATAACTTCCTGAATGGTTAAGGTTTCAAGAGTTTCCCCCCTGTCCATTATTTATTTAATCTCCATGTTCAGTTCCTGGGATATATTTCAGGCTCACAGAAATGGAGACCCTAAGCTTACTTTGACTGATAATGGCTTACAGCAACCGTAAACTACTAATTTATTCTTTTTCATTTATTTGAAGTAGAGATATGCTTTTTAGGGTAGACTAACAGTTGTCCAGTGACGTGGCACAAAACATTATTTATAACTTGTGTATCTCTACTTAATTGTCCGAGAAGAAGGCATCTGCAATCTTAGCAGTACAATGAGTCTGCAGCTGCAGTACCAGATGGGGCAAAAGGGAAACAAGGCGATTGGGTCACTAGGATTAATTGCCAAGGTTAAACCTTTGAGGTCACTTTTGTTTACTTTTATGCAGCTTAAAAGGCTATCTATGAGAAACATAGACAATACATTTTCATAAAATGGGGCTTTTGGGGGGGTTGACCGCCAATGGGTGAGTATGTAGATACTTATATGCATCATAAATAACTAAGAACATTTTCCATACTTGTGAAATAACAAAATGAATTGGATTTTCTACATAATATAGGATATTAATGAGACCTTGGGTCTGCTCTTTTGACGAACATTACTTCTACCACTGGTGAGTACTTCATCTAGCATCCAAGGTCACAATTTTCTTGGCCAATCAGTTTTATTGCAGAGATTTGAGGCATAAGAGGCTGCACTTTTTTTCTAATGAAGGTTGGGTTTAAATCAATTGAAAACACTCTTACTCCCCCATTAACTGGTGGAATATTGGTGGTTGGGATTGGGTTCAATGCAGTACAGATTATGATTTAAAGACAGAGAAAAATTAAAATTGGGAATGAGTAATAAGTTGGTATTTCCAAAATAAATTCACTGGAGAAATCAAAGCATTAAAGCAAAGTGTTTTTGTTCTTTAAATGGATGATCACGCTTTTTAACCCTGGCAGTGAAATATTTGGAGTGTTTTATTGGAGTGAGAGGCTGAAGTTTTGTACTGCGCCAAAATGTTCAGTCACCATCTTTCCTTCCGGGATTCTTCCCAGGTGCTCCCAGTTGTGGCTGTTCTCTTCAGGCAGTCATAAGATTCTTTTCTATGGGGTGGGTGGCTGCCCAAGGTCCTCCACCACTACACTCTCAGCAGGATGCAATTTTTGGCCTACCTTATTTAGCACAAGTGAGGTTGATTTCCCAAAAATTTTTCAACAAAATATCCCTCCATCCATTTATCAAATTTTATCAGGATACTGTGATGAGTATTGCTGTGGTGAAAATGCTTTTAAATCCTTAAAACAATGTTGGTTTCTGACCACTGGCCAAAAGTTTAGTCCATTTAGAACATTGGTCTCTAAAAAAGTTGACTGCTGAAAGGAGGGAATGTGTACTTACATTGAATGTAGGAGAAATAAGTTTGATTCCAGAAAAAGAGACCACAGAAGGAGGTGATCCCTAGCTGGAAGTAACCATTGAGGCAGGTCTCAGTTTAATATTTTCATCTCTTTGTTTCCATCTTAAATTCGGAGTCATTTTTCCAAATAGACAAATTAATGTCCTTAATTAAGTAGGTAATCATTATTATAGCCTCTGCCTTATCTGCACTTTGTGTAGTAATTTTACATAGTCTAACACATTCAACCCAGTGTCGGTCACAATCAGTATTGCTAATGGGCAGCATGACCCACCAGTGAATCACAACAGCATTGGCCTCCAAGGTGGCGTGACCCAACAGTGGGTCATGTCATCCTTAGTTTCTTATGTGATGTTTTAGGATTAAAATTAAAAATTACTTATCTCCCACCAGATAAATAATAAAATTTATAATTATTACACCACCACCGAAGCAAATTTTCTTGCTCATATGCCATCTGTAAGGCCTGTTTTAGACTTAGTGCACCAGGTTGAATGTGTTAAATAAATTCTTTCATGAAAAGAATTAGTGTATATTTTTGCTATTCAATAATGTATGTCCCAATTTATACTATTTGTAGAAATAATGGTGTTTCCGCAAGTGTCACAAGCACTGAGTGAAACATTTGAGACCAGCTTAGCAGCATTTTTGGGTCTTAGTTCAGACAATGAGGAAAATATCTTAGAAGCAGGTAGAAGAATAAAAGAGTTTTATTCATTGGAGAGTCATTCCGGATTTAGTGCACTCCATGTTTTGGGAAAGGTAATTCAACCTTCAATTTGTCTGCATTACCTTGCTTTTTGTACACGTTATTGATTGTTTAGGTTCCTTATGCATACAAGAAAGGAAAATTTATTTGAAAAATAATAGCTGTTATTTTCCACAGGTATTCTCTGATTTTTACTATTTCAATACATTAATGGACACAATAAAAGCATATGCCACAAAAAATGCATCCCCGCTATTTGCTTATCATTTCTCATATAATTATCGCAAAGCAAGAAGGAGAGTTGGTGAGTAAATAAAGATATAGGTATATAGTAGATATATTACAGATATAGTTGAGTAAAGAGATAGAATGTATAGAATAGTTGATGGTAGCTCAAACTATATATGTAGTGCCTAGTATATATACTGTGGGGCTTGAAGTTGTTGTGTTAGCAGTGTAGCATTTAAAAGCATTACTTCATTGATATTCAACATTTCAGGAGTACCACAAGGAGATGACATTGCCTATTTATTTCCCGGAACTCACTACATATTTAAATTGAAACCTGAAGATCCAGAAAATGAGATTATGAAAAGAATGACAGAAATTATTGCTAGTTTCATCAACACGGGGTTGGTAGATGATTTTATCCTTTTTTCACTCATTTTTTTACATATATAATTGTATCTGTGCCGGACTTATAATATTGAAAAATAATTTTTCACTCCCGCTCAAGAAGGTGTAATGTTCCCAAGTATTTTCAAATCAAAGAAAATTTTACTAGACCATCTATTAATATTTAATTTTTATGGTTGCAGATAACCTGCAGCATGGATAATCAGAAATCGACTACTATACATGTCTTTCAATCAGTCTCCCATTTATATTTCCCTATTTACATTTCATTGCTCTCACAAGATTAAGCAAAAGACATGGGAAGTTAGATGCTACATGCACCCTTGATCGAATAGTGATCCCGGATTTCTAGATCTGGGATTACTATTCGATCTCAATCGTTTTCAACACTACAGCTGTAGAGTTGAAAACAATTTGGCTACTTAGACCTTTACTCTTACTGATTTTATTGAAAAATGTTCTGGAGAATAATCCTGCCTAAGGCCAATTTTTATAACATGCTTTTATTTAGTTTCATGTTCCTATATAAAAAAATTGAGTTTGATTTTTGACCCACAATCAACTAGTTAATATTTCTGGTAAAATATTTCTCATTCCAATGAATGAATAATTAATGCTTTTCTTAATTTAATAATTTTATGTTAACAATCATCCCATATTTATTTTTTCCTAAAGCAAATTTGAGTAGCAAAATTGATAAGCAAATCCAAAATTGTTAACACATAATTCCTTCCTATTATCACACTGTGAGTGGAAAATCTTCATATTCACATTGGTTAGATTAAACGAGTTCCTATTATTATTAATGTATTATTGGTTAGATTATATTTTTTCAATGTATTTGGAAAATTAGTTCAAAAGAACTACAAGAAATAAATGCCTTACGTACTTAAAATAATGTTGATATCTCAAAAAACACAATAGATGTAAATCAGATATGTACTTATACTTTCTGAATGAGAATATTTAAGTAGAAATTGAATTGCAATAATTCAATTTTCCACATTGAAAATCAAGTTTTAAGCTAATTAAAATTTATTTTTTTATTATTTTTTTCAGGAGCCCTACCGCTGGAACAAAAGAAAAGTTCACATGGGACCCAGTCAAAATTGACAATTTAAGGTTCATCGATATTGGACAAAAGTCAATCAAAATGATGAATGAAACTGGCCTGTCTTATGAAAGTTATCTTTTTTGGAAAGATATCTTTGATTTATTAGAAAATAAAGCTGTAGAGTACAAAGATGAGCTTTAAACAGGAAAATTCTCTTTTTCAACCTTAGCACAGTAAAAACTTGTTTTATTATCCCACTTAGGTAATTCAAAATATCATTTATGCAAATCTAAGAGCAGTGCCTAGCAATTGGAATAGAAAATTGTATGCTTTGTAATAGGTACCTATTGAAAAATCAAAATTAACTACAACAAAAATCAAACTCATGATCACGTTCTGTGACATGCAAACATTTTTTTCAAAGCCTTTCCCCAAGACTTTACACATCATTAAAAAATGATGTACTATTAATTTTCCTGAATACATTATAGAGGCATATTCCTATTTTACATCCATCACCAACATCTCTATTTCCTTCAAAACACAATTTCTCTTTATTTAGTCAATAGGATTGTGAAATAATGTTGGATATAAAGCATTCAAAAGTAGCATGTCTTAACCTTGAATCACTAGACCTATTATGAATATTTTTTTATGCTCTTGGTGCATCATGCTTTAATTTGTTCAACCGAATGCAGACCTCAATGAATGAAACTGGAAGAGAGGTCATAACCCAACCAATACCAGTCGAATAATTTGCCATTGGATGACAGCATTTTATTCTCCCCCTAACTTTCTCTCCCAGTCGGTGGATTAGTTAGATGAAAGATAAGTCAAGGTTGCTCTGCCATCAATGCTAAATTCTCTGAGGGAGGGGTAACTTTTCGAGCTTTTGAAATATTCAACAGCTTTAGCAGGTAATTTATTCACATTTCAAATTCTGCCAGTTAGATGAAAAAAATGCAGGCACCCACTGTAGTGACATTCAGTTGGATGAATATTAAAATATACAATGCACATATGCATATGATAACACCAACATGATCACAATTAATCATTTGTAGTGCATTTACAAATATACATATGGAATATTTGTCTTTCGGTGGATTTTTGAGCTTACAGGGTGGTGATACCTTATTGGTGTGGGGCCTTTAACAGAAATCCCCAGCACTTAGACCTCTTGGGCCATTGTGCCAACTCACTTTTTATGTGTCTGCCACGTGCAGACCGGGGACAGCAGCACTACAGTAAAGGAATGAAGGTTATCCCGTCTAACCTCCATCAGAGCCCAGCTTTGCTTCAGTGATCAAGTGGGAGCTGGTGTTTCAATGTTGCTTGGTTAATGCCCTGAATAGGAGTAGGGTGTAGTATAAATTCTATACTTGTACCTATTTGTATTTCATCAATGAAATGACTAATATAATTTGGAATGAATGAAGAATAGAATATTACAATAGATAGGATAGAATATAATACAATAGAATGTAAAAGTCATCAGTGGAAAGTACAGCCTGGATTCCCTCAACAGAGGAGAGGTGCTTGGATAGGTTGTTGATATAAAAAAATATGGAAAGCATCAGACCAAGGATGGACCCATAGTAGGTACCTAGTATACTGAGTTAAAAAAAACCTTTACGTTAAAAAAAAGCTTGCTTGGTGTTTTACACCAGAAGGTCATCATGTATTGGCTCTCTGTATGCCTTTTCAATGAGGACTTCCCCAAAAAATTGTCGTGTATAAACCTTATCTAGCAGACCTAGTGGATTTACAGCCAATTTCTTTCATTGACCCAGTAGTATTTCAAAAGGAAAATATGAATAACCTTTGAAACTATGTAGTTGTAACAAAACATATTTAGTGGAAAACTGCAACACTTTTTGCATTGGCAGCCTTTGAACCCAGTTTATAGCTGTAGAATATTTAAAATTGCTAATGAATCTGCTTTATTAAAATAGGTTTTTAGTTAAAGGACACTACCTCCTATGTATCAGAACAGCAACATCAGAATGAGCCAATGTAAATGTACCTGTATCAGGAGCATATCAGGATACAGAAGATGGAGTTCAATAAGGAAATAGGAAAACCTACAATGAATTTGATTTTACGAAAATATTGTAAAATGATGAGTTACTATGTGGTAATTTTCAAATCTCTATGAGACATTAAGAAGAACTACTAACTATCATTTCCCAAAATTCTCTTTTCAGGCTTTATAATTAAATGATACATGGATGGCACTGTCGTTGAGCAAGAGTAAATAAAACGAGTATAATAGTCTCCTTTCCCCTGCAAAAGTATGGCATAAAGTGGATCCCATTTCTTCCAATGCATACTTTCACATGTTACTCATTCTATGAACTTTCTTCCATTAAGCGCTTTTATTATTGGTATCTACCGGTTAAGTAGGTTTCTGATGAAAACACTCCTAAGGTAATCCTTTCTTCATTTCTACTTAGTCCCCAAAGATTAGATACGATACTTCCAGCTTTCATTCCATTCAACATGCCTAATCTCGTCCTCACCGGTCCTCACTCGCTTTCCCAACATTCCACCCTCTATCACATTGATCACATTCTTCAAAGATAATTATAAAATGAAGGCAAACACTTAAATATACCCGATATCACTGTGTACATTAATGTTATTCCTAAACAAATGTGTGTTACCAGATATTCGTAATAATATTGGAATCAAAATGGCGTGGAATAATTTATTTTGAAGACACTCCCCATGTGATTTCGACCTTGCAAGTAGACCGCTGGCGGCGCTGGCGCCATCCATTTTGGCGCATGCGCGCGAGTACATTATGTGGAGTCGTTTGGCAATCATGACCCACATGAAAACCGTGTTTACAAACAAATTTTCTTGTTAAATGTTGTAAATAAAGCGCATAGAATTTCAATTTCATGTCAGACATGTCGTATTTCACGTGGAGATAGTGTAAGGATCGCATCAACCATGAAATTCAAGCCACTTTTAAAGTGACGCTAGTAGAACATTGGTATTGGAACCCAGTATGAAGGAAATGGTAGGAGGCTGTTGTGTTTGTTCGGATGAAAGAGGATGGACAGAGAACCCGTTAGTGTATTGTGATGGTTCAGGCTGTACAGTTGCAGTACATCAAGGTGAGTCGCAGGAGCGCCGGGAGCAAACATTGTCAGCACACTTTGTCTATGTAAACCACTAGCCGCGAGTGGTAGCCTTGTGATATAAGTGGATAATTAGTGCTGCGTCTGCATATTTGTTCCAATTTTTACGTCCCGCTGGATTTAAATATTAATCGTGTGTTTAGACATAGTTTTTTGAGGCCCATATTTGGTTAACGAAGACTTTTTTTCAGCATGCTATGGCATAGTCACCGTTCCAACAGGACCGTGGTACTGTCGAAAGTGTGAGTCTCAGGAGAGGGCAGCACGAGTGGTGAGTTTATGGTAGTTTTAAAAAAGTCCAGATTGTGAAAATAAAGAACAATAAACCGATATAAAACAAATTTTATCACATTTCCCTCCTATTATTTTATTATGTTTGAATATTTTTATTTCTTGATTCATCTAACTTGGGTAAGACCCCCACTGAGAATTGTCAACAGCATCTTTCGTACTGGTGTTTATATGTTATCCAATCTTCACAACAGCATTTGTGCTTAACTAACTCGAAATTATTATATTATTGGCAATTTTAAAGTACTTTCATTCTTGTGAGTGGATGCCATTCTCAATGACACGTATTCTGTTATTGTTTTAACTCATGATAATGCATGTAAGTTCTTTCGAAAGTGTTCCTCACATAGTATGTGTAGTAGATTAGGAGTTTCCAAAAGCGCACTCTACTCTGAGTGCTATTGGGGTTGAGACTGTTAATTTCCTGTTAATTTGACTTGTAGTCATTTCTGAGTACATTAAGCTTTGTCAATTTAATATGATTGAATGGAATATTAAAAATAGTTTTATTAGTTGAATGAAATTTCTGGCTTATTAAGGAAATGCCTTATTTTCAATGGAGGTTCATGCATATTTGGTATTATTTTGGCTTTGGTTTGGAATTTGGTATTACTTTGGCTTACTTGCTGGTAAAAATTTTCAACCTCTATTATTAATAATATTTATTCATGAATGGTATAAAACCTTGTTTCAGTTCAACTCAATAGCTAGAGACAAATGCTCAATGAACCATTACTTTTATTTAGTACTGTTTTCCATAATATACTTTAAAGTTTGTTTTCAATATTCTAAAAAATATTCTATTGCTATCATGCCTTAAAATGAAAATATCAATGCATAACTTGAATTAACTAATGCATTTTTTCTCTCATTTATTCATTCTTGTCCTTATGAACGATTGCCCAGCAGCGATGTGAGCTTTGTCCTAGCAAGGATGGGGCCCTCAAGCGCACTGACAATAGTGGATGGGCTCATGTAGTTTGTGCTTTATATATACCAGAAGTTCGATTTGGTAATGTTACTACAATGGAACCAATTCTTCTGCAGCATGTCCCCAATGAGAGATTCAACAAGGTAAGATTATCCCAAACATAGTGTTAAATAATGCATTACCTTGCAGAATTCAATTTTGGAATAAAATTGAAACTAATGCCTCTAAAACTTGAATAACTTCAATGCGTTGTTGCAAAGTAATTTGATCATAAGGTAGTCAAATGTGTTCACGCTTGGTTGTTGGAAAATCTCTCACTTTTCAATCGTGGAAGCAAACCGAAGTGGTGGAAAAAATACAGACTGTGCGACAGAACAGGATCTGGTGCCACTTTTCTTTTTAATTTCTTCATTGTTGTTGAATAAGAAATTCATTGTTTTATTATTTACACCTAATACTTTAAGAGATTCATCTTTTTGTATTTTATAAAATTGAGTGTCTGCGTAAAAGATGTAGCATTGTAGTATGTCAGAGAGTGGGTTCTTTAGGTAAATTTATAGTATAGTTTTCTTGTGAGTAATGATATTTTCATGGTAATTGGCTATTAAATGTTTGGTTCTAAATTTGATTTCAATGATAAGAGGGAGCACTTTTTTTATGTGAGCATTGAATTTGGTGTATGTTATGGATGGTAAATGATATCCATTTAGTGATGGTAAGGATTCCGTTCATTTTCTGTGTTGTGTTCTTCTCTGTGTTAGTATCATTGATGCGAATCTTATATTGTGATGTGGTACAGTTTGAAGTGAGTGATGAAAGTAGGAGTAAAAATGAAGAACAAGAAAAGATGTTTACCAGTGGTTATATAGATGACACTTAATGCATGGGTTTTATTGGATGTTTTTGTAATTAAAGTTATGTTTTTCTTAAGCTTGGGTTTACCCTTACATAATCCCACATGCAATTTGAGCATGGAAACTAGTGTAGTAAGTGGGTTTAACCCTTCCAGCATGTGTGTCACACTGTGGGTGTCCGGTGAATAATAAGGCAATAAAGATTCATGGTAAAGGTAGTTCTTACCTTAAGGCAATTTTTCCAAGTTTCAATTAATAAAAATAACAGAAGTAAGCTTTTCCTGGTCATTCATTCAGGATGTTAATCCTCGGAAATCGTTAGTCAGTAGTCAGTAAACAATACAAGGGTCTGGGTTAATGATTTTGGCTCTGTGAAATTGGTCACATTTGTATTTGCACACCAGAGGGTGATTTTGTTTAAGTTTATGTTGCAGCATATCCACAGAATGTTACACACAGTTTTAAGAATGGGGAATACTGTTTTATCCTCAACCCATGTCAATTCTCTACCTTTCCATTGGTTTTCCCAAATGTTAACAGCTTAGATCTTCCCCTACCTGTATCTCCTCTTCTTCAATCCTCCTGCCCCACCTCCTGAATCTGAAATATCTGAACTGGTTCCTTTCTCCTTCAACTACTCCCATCTGAGAACAATTCAGGAGAAAGGTGCTTAACCTCTGGAGGTGATGTGATTTTGATCATTTTTTCCAATGAGCATATGTTTGTTTCCATTTATTTTTGTTCATCATTTGAAAGGAAAATATATTTTTTGTTGAGGGCAATTTTTTTATGCATGTGATTTTTTGAAGAAGTTATGACCAACATTTGCTTTTTACTAGGGAAAAAAATAGTTATTCAGCGTGCCATTGTGAAAATTGTGATTATACATTATGCATAAGACCCCATATTTTTATAGACGTTCACATTTTTTGATAGGCACAAAAGAATTTCAATTTCTCTCAGTGAATGTGTTTCACAAAAATTAAACATCTTCAGGGAAATTGCAAATTGTGCTAAAATTTTATTGCCATAGATTCATTTATAAAGGCTTAACATTTTTGAGGGAGAAACAAAATGTTATAATAATAATGATGTTCGAAATCATATTCCCTATCACCTCCAGAAGTTATCCCCCCTTTTGTATTTTTTATGTAATGAGTATTTTATTGCAAATCATGTAAAGTATCAAAACTAGTAGTAATGAAAGGATGATTAATTGGAATACAGAGAAGCAAAAATATCCATTGTATTAACAGACTGAGCAGTCATACTAGTGGGTTCAATGTTGTGATTGGAAAGAGCAGAATTGTGTAGCAAGTTAATTAGATCATGCTGATGCTGAGGTGGCTTCTGATATTGGCTGCTTCTGCAAGTACCTTTAGGGGAGAAGTCACTTCACTCAAATCTCAATGATCTGAGGTTGAATTTAAGCAGGTTTGAGCTTTATTGCATTCGGAAATAGTATTAGTGGTGGAGGTACTTTAATCTACTTGCCACTAATGATCTGTATTTCGGCGTGGAGAGGAAGAGGTTGTTTGTTTTGAGGGAGGTGAATTGGGGGCAAAGATGAATAGGAAGATGGGAGAAAACTCCTAGGAGGGCATAGTCAATGTTCTTTGGTTGGGGGCAGAGGTGAGGTGAGTCGAGTCAGTGGAAGAAGAGTTGAGAAATTGGGTTCCTTAATGGTAGGTGAGTAAGTGAGATGCCTGTGAATACATCACATGAGTGTGTCATGTGTGCTATAGCTATGTGTGTAATTTTCTAACCATCTCAAAGGCCTCTCTCTTGTCCTTCAAAGTTGCCTCTACGTCCTCAGGTGCTGGAAACCCAGAAGGGAAAATCCCAGGGGCAGTATTAGCTTATTATTAATAATGATTAACAACTTACAGGAACTATGAATCCTACTCTTGTCTTCAAGGAGCCTCCCTTAAAGGTGCAATAAAATAATTAAAAATGGATACCTTCCTATTTATTTATTTTTCTAGCTATCACTGTTGTTCATCAACAGGCATTCAACTTTGAGGTTATTATTTCACTTAATAACTGTGGGTCAAAGGTGTTAATATATGTTTAAAATTTTGACTCACCAGCTAAAATATAAATTCTTCAGGAAGCATTGTTGTGGAGGATAAATTCTGCTCTCCGAAATGTGGGTATATTGCTTCTCATGTTTCCAAGAGTCTTCCAGCATTCCCCTGGTCCACCAGTGCATGCCTATGTGTGTAGAGAGAAACGGCCACTTCACATTCCTTGATGTATTATGGGTGAAATCTTTGAGTTTTTCAGCCTATAAACGATCTTAACATGTTGACGATTGGGTATTTAATCCCTATCCTTTAATGTAGGATTGGGCATTCAATAGAATTTTAACTTAAACGACATAACTACACTAAAATTGGTTTATTGTGGTTATTTTTAACCTATTTTAATAAAATAACAAATTTTTTACTCACCAAAGAATGTATTATATCTTTCTGCTGTGATATTGTGTGAAACACGTCCCTTTATGCAGAGAAACCTTGCAGAATGCACAAATATACCGAGTTTCCTTTCTAAGTTTCCTTG
>LYUA01000124.1:275676-289462 GCA_002093875.1 Calopteryx splendens
ACCTTCCCCAATAATATTGGCCATTGAAACCCATTTGCTATTTATTTATTTACCTCGTGGCCAAACTAAGAGGTCCATTATAATATATTATAGAATGCTAAATAATTTTGAAATTGAAATTGCAGCAATAAAAGGGTTAAGGTTCCACAGTTTCATGCTTAAATTTAAATAGGATTTTACAGTTGAAAATTTATCCTGATGTCAATGGATGTATCTGTATCTATGGGAGCAATCAATGATATAATTGTGAGCAATTCTTTTAGTGAAGTAGGTGAATTTATTTTTTACTGACTAGCTTAGTTATTGAAGTGGTATAATAATGAAACAAATTGGTATTGTGTGCATTGTGTTCAAAAGTGACACAAGATATAGGCATAAGCTTTGTATGGAAAGAGTATAATTTATACTATTTCCAACATGTTCATGGAATTTAACAAACAAAAAATTTGGGTAATATGTCTATGCAAGTGATTTAAAAAAATCATTTTTAACTACTTCACATACACTACATTTTGTAAGTGAAATAGGTCCAAGTGAAGACCTTTTTCATTAAATCCCTCTATCACAAGGAAGTATTTCGCATGTAAAACAATATTTTCACATTGAATCCATAATAGTATTAATAAGAATAATTTTTTATTACTTATTATTTGGTTAATATTTATCCAAAGCTCAAATGAACATAGAGAATACCTAGCAGTGAGAGTCGAAAAATACTAGTTGTACAGGTCTTGAAAGATTCAGTCTTTAAGTATGAGTTCAAATTTTCCAGGTGGCCTCACTGAGGCAACAGTCAAACCATCAGATGATTACAGCTTTACTAGAGTCATGTATGACTATGCAAACCAATTCCACAGTTTTTATGCAGTAAATATTATTGTTGTTGTCGTTCTAGTATGCAGTTTCCAACGTAAGACCTTTGGATTGCAGGGGAATTGTTACTCCTTCATTAGCCTGTGATGCTATAATTTGATATAAATATCAGGATCATTGTTTTGGGCCTTCAGCAAGGTCTATTGTTTGACTCACTTGATTTTGACCTGGAGAACATATGATTATATTCTGAATTATTATTATTATTCTACTGTGTAGTGCATTGGGATCTAGAATTTGAGTTAATTATGAGTGAGGAGTTTGAATATGAGCCCCTTCCATTTGCTCATTTGCAGAACTGCTACATCTGTGAAGAGCAAGGAAAAGGAGGCCGTGCAACTGTTGGTGCTTGTATGCAGTGCAACAAGTCTGGCTGCCGGCAGCAGTTCCACGTCACTTGTGCCCAGGCCCTTGGCTTGCTGTGTGAGGAAGCTGGGAACTATTTGGACAACGTGAAGTACTGTGGCTACTGCCAGCACCATTATTCGAAGCTGGTGAGGGGGAGCGGGGTGGGAGCAGCGCCCGCCAGGGGGGGAGGGAGAGCCAAAGGGGTATGCCGGCCATGCCTAGTGCCTAGCCTCCTTACCTCTTCCATTTCCTAACAATCTCCTCTTACCCTTTTTCCTAATTTGAGCTGTTGTCCAAGTCTACTTCAAGACCAGTTTTTTGAGTATGTGATAATTTGTCCAGGATTGTTGTGGATGCTCTGGTTGGTAGGTGAGAGTAAATATCATTCTTATGCTAGGGAAAGGTGTACTCTTTGCAAAAACAGTTACATAGTTGTTCAACTGGTAGGGTGATCAAAGAAGTTGTTATGAAAGCTTTTGTAGAATCATGAGTAACCCTTTTGCAAATATGGTTGACATTTTTGTGTTTTCCATCAAAATGAATGTTTTAAATGAAGGAATTTTGATCCATCAAATGTAATATTTTTGATGAAAAAATTGTTTTTAGGTGAAGTGCCTCTTTCAAATTTGAGAAGTAATTAAAAAGTGAGAAGCCTGAAAGGTTTGTGCTTATTTCAGAGGGAACAAGAATATCGCAGTTTCATGATTCTTTAACGGTAGGTTCATGATTCTTTAAAATTTAGCTTGCAGTAAAATCTCCATTTATGACTATCATTGCCATCAAAGTAATAATAAAAAAACATTTTTAGTCCTGGCAGTTGGTTGGAAAAGTTAATTGTACCGTAGATGAAAATTAGTAATCAGATGCATTCCCAAGTAGCACTTAGGTGATTCATAAAGTATTAATTTTTTTTAGTTCAATGATAAATAATAATATAAATAGTAATTAAAAGTCTAGAATTTAAAATAGCTTGATGAATAATTATGCTCTATAATTAAAATGTTGAAAAGATACTACATATGGTGATGGAGATACAAGATAACAGCATCCATCAGCTTCTCTTGTGGGAATTTCAGTGAAGTCTGAGTGTTATAAAACTCAGGGGTTGTATTCTGTAACTCGTTTCATCGATGTTGAGCCACTGCTGGTGGTATGATCACTCTTACTGTGCTGTATCCCTGAAAGGTGATGTTCTTCACCCTAAATAGGTTAGTGAGACATTAATACCATGAGTAATAAGTCTTTCCTCATCTCATAATATTGCATCGATGGGATTAATATTAAGAACAGCTGTCACACGGAAGAAATGAAGCTGTAATATACCTATGTAAATACTGACAGTATGGCTCATACATTTCATCTCTTGCATTATCTTTATCTTCATCATTTGCATAAAAGATTTCAGCTAAGACTAGAGAGGAGGATTCTATACAGTGGGCAAAATCCCTTAGAATTGCCTGGCGATGACTTGATTAATTTACTCCAACTATATAAATAAATGGCAGCATATATTTCCCATCAACATGAGCCATCCTTATGGTAAATACAAGCCACTAGACTACTTAATTCAGTATAATCACAAGAATTACCTGTCATATTAGGAAATGTCACTGCCTAATTCGTTTTATGATAATATTGTGTTTGTCCATCACATATTTGAGCAACGTAGCTAGAAACATTCTACAACCCAATGAATATTCAGTTTTAAATATTATTTACTAAGCGAACTTTTCTTTATTTTTGCAGTAATATATTATTTTGAATGGCACAGGAACTTAGTCATTGAGGCAAGATGAAAAGTGTAGGTTGGAAGCTTTTGAGATTTGTGTGTGTGAAGGATGGAAAAGGTGAAACTGGCGGAACAGAAAATGAAAGAAGTTTTAGGAATGATGGGGGAGGAGAGAAAGCTACTGGGAGAAATCCAAATTAGGCAGGAAAAGTGGGTGCAGGGCATGTTTAGTGGTGATGGATTGTTGAAGAATGTGATAGAGGGTAGAATGTTGGGTAAGCTTGGGAGAGGGAGGAAAAGATTAGGCATGTTAGATGGAATGAAGGGAGGCGGAAAGTATTCAGAAATGAAGAAAGGGTTAATGTTGGGGTGTGTCCATGAGAAACCTACCTTACCCAGTAGATTACCATTAAATAAATATTATTTTGATTATAAAAAGTTACAATGGTGCATACGTATGTAGGTAACGTTAAACACGTAAGAAGTAGATTGGTCCCAGCCTCCACTTGCCTGCAATTTTCAAAATTGTGTGGAAAGTATATATTACATGTGTTTTTTTTGGGTCCAAAAACAATGAAATTCATCTACCTATGTACTCTGCTCCCAACTGTGTCTTAACGCAGTGGGTCATTTTTGGTCTTAGGTTACCCACAAATTTTGAATGCCTTTCACTTCTTTGATAGAGTGGGGTTGGAAAAAGTATGTTTGTGAGTTTTCCAACCATCAATGATTTATGCGGTATAAACCGAATAAATAAATAAACCATATTTTGCTCACATTGGTTAAATTTCCCACACAACAACAATGTGAGAAAATGGAGGGATGCACCTTAATGTTCCTTAAAATTTGAGGCACAACCACTCTAATTTCTAGCTCGACACATCTACATGCTCCAAGTTTTATGCACTTCAATGTTTATGAAATGGAGATTCTACTGTATTTACTCTAATTTGTATATTTGTTTTTCTTGTTCTCTATAAAAATGATCTATTGTTGAGATGGTGCAGCTAGACAGTCATCATATTAATTAATAGCTAAAGGCAGTTTTTGGAAAGAAGACTAAAAGCAACTCCTCATTGCTAGCATCTCCCAACCAAATATTTTCCACTGAAATGAATTATATCCACAATTATTCCTGGTTTTTTGTACGCTTTGTTTGGAAAAGAAATATTTTTGCTATTTATTCAAAATGTTTCCTTGCTTGACCTTTTTCCAACTTGGAAAGTGTTAATGATGTTTTAGATGATTAAATATTTATTTGAGGAAAAAATATAGTAGGAAATTATACTGTTATCTGGCTCAGGAGAAGTGATCAGAAGGATTTGGGTTAAGTTTTGATGCACATAAACCTCTAACTTCTTGAATTATGTTACATATTATTTGATTGCCTGTTAGATTGCCAGGAAAGAAAGAGGTAAGATACTTGAGACATGAGCCATTGCGAAGGCCAATCAGTGGTAACTAAGGTTTTATGGAAATAGTATATTACAACACCATTGCAATTTATTTACTATTTTCACAAATCTTATTTTAGGCAGATTTTTGTGAATAGAGCTTGTGGTGTTAGTTTCCAAAATTTTTGTGATGTCTCTCTTAGTGACATATCGTAAAAAAATCCTGTTTGTTTAATGAATTGAAAAAACTTAATTTTATAAAATTAAAAATAATCATTCAACCTGCTTCCACGCTAGCAAGCCTAGCATTTTGACACCTAACTATCGTAATTTGTGTGCCTCTTGTTTCCATGTCTGAAAACTAATCAGAATCAACCGGCCTATTTTGTTTTGAACAGTGGATACATTATTTTATTGAGATTAACTTTCTTTCACTTGTTAATTGTATTTATAAGTAGTTCACATGGAAGGAAAATATTTAATAAATAATAAAATGAAGTGCTTCATTATTTCTTCACATGGTGTTGAATTTGATTTCTTTGGTTTGTATTTTTGTTTCATATTTTTCCTCTGTTTTGTAATTATAGACTAAGATTACCACAGACTGATCTAATATAAAATAAAAAAGAATAATATATTAAGTTAATTGTGCTTAACTCTTTTAGAGGCCTACCCTATTTAGTCATTCAGTCTATTGGACGTAGTAAATATGTGTGTGAAATATACCACCGAGTTATTGGTTGTAATTTTTATCTTATTTAGTTGATTTATTAGTTAAAATACATATACGTAAAAAAATGGTGTTTATTATTTTTTTATATCTGTCTGGTCATGTGAAATTAAAAGAAATCAAGTAAAATATCTATTAGTTTCTAAAATTTGTCAATAAAAATCAAAATTTGGACAAATGCTAAAGACTAATTATAAATGTTTCAGAGTTTATAATAATCTTTTATTCAATATTAGGCATTAGGATGAATCCCATATTGCAGTTATCATTAGGATTTTAACATAATGCTTATTTTGGAGAGCTTTAGCTCTTTCCTTGGCTTACTAGTAGTGCTCTTGTATTATTTGGTGTTAGAGAAATTTTACTCCACTAATTACTGTAAATTTTGGGCACTTATAAATCAGGTAAATCTTCTTGCTAGTCGGTAAATATTAGAGATTAAAGATAGATTAAAGTTTGTTTTCCAAGAAATAAAAAAAATCCGTTGTATTTTTTATTCTAGTAGGTGCGAAATACCCCTCTAAATAGAATTGCCAAAAAAAGGCAAATTGGAAGTGAGTCATTTGGAATTGTTTTTTTTCATCAACTATACCTGATATGTTGCTTCCATTTCCAATCAATACATCTTCAATTGATGGACAACTTTTAACCTCCAAAGAAAACTGGTTTGGTTTATCTAAAGCAGTTTGTTCCTTTTTCATTCCATTATCACCCATATCCCCTGGGGCACCTTTCATACACCCATCCCAGCATGTGCCGTGCCCTGGACTGCATGATTGCAGACTGCCTGCTGCCAAAAACGCTTGCTATTAATCATAATAGACAATCATGATCGTGATGCAGATGAATCATCTGCTCTGTATGTTTTTAGTTTTGCTTTGTGTGTTTTGTTTTACAGCATAAGTTCTCCTGTGTGATACCTTGGTAATGTCTCTAATTAGGTTTGATTATCATGGTAACATGATTAGCTTTCATTATAAGATGCTTCTGTTGCCATATATTTGCTGATAACAGTGAATAAAATTGACTGAAACTGTGATACTGATGCTGTTCAAAGAATTTTGCATGTGATTTGGTCAGATAAGAGAACTTATGCTGCAAGTTTTGTTATTTTTATGTTTGGAAAACATTTATGTATTTCTTCATCAAATATTGTCTTTTTGGTGAATCTATTGTCTGCTTAATTTCTCTATGAAATACTGTGGCGTTTGTTTTTTGTGTATGTTGCTTGCTTTGCTTAGTCATTTTAGAATGGCTCTCTTGCTGGTTTTCATTGTGTAAATCAAATTATTGGCAATATAACATTAAAGTCCTTGAATACATGTACTCTGTGGTACAAGAAGTACATCATTTATTTAATACAAAGTACATGAAGTTCTGATGTTGAAATTTTTAATTCATGAATATTTTAAAATTTCATCTGAAACCTGTCTACAAATTTAGCATAATATGAATCCATTGTCTTCCACTTCGAAATTGTTTTTTTTTTAATCATAATTTTGTTTCCACTATGCTTCATCAATTCAAATTGTATTTTTTCATGTAATATAAGTGATTAATATTTTATGAATTTAGGGCATAAGTTTTATTTTTTCTCCATTATCTTGGAAAGGCACTTAATGGGAGTAAGTAATAATCAGTACAACCCTGGAATTAAAACAATATGCATGTTATAATTTAAATATGACTATTAATTTTCAATAGTTGGTCACAATTAATGTTTAGTAACTATATAAGATATATCATTTTAGTACCAATATATATATTAATGCTTTTTTATCTAAGTTTTATCATATCAGTATCGATTTATCATAGGGATGACAATTTGTTTGATAAAGGTGCTTTATATTTATTATAGTTTTTATCTGCCTGCTTTAATATTTTGCAATATCTTTAAAACCTCGAGTTTAATTGGTAATTGTCCAAGTTTGTGTATCGTATTTAACATGTCTGTGGATGTGAGTAAAGTTATGATCATTTGTCCACATTGAAGCTTGCTGTCACAATTTCTGTTACAATCAGAAATAGCTGTGATTGATATGTTTTTATTAAAAAATAACACACTTTTGACACCAATGACAGTCTGTTGCAATGCAGTCATTGGGAAGTAAGTAAAGAATTTTAAATTAATTAAGTCTTCTCCATAATTATAGTATCATAATTACATATGCAGATCTAATTTTCATTTATAAACTATTTAGATGCCTGTTTTTCAAAATCTCAGCAATGATTTCAGTTAAGTAATGCAAGAATTCCATATTGTTTTTGAGTATTTAATTACAGTTAGATTGTGAATTACTCTTCTGGCATTTCCATGTGTACATATAAAAAGTTATTTTCATATAATTATAGGATATAAAGTAATCAAAGAAAAAAATATGCTATTTTATGCTCTATGTAAGGTTATCATGATAGTTTTTGGTGACTAAGGTATCTTTTAGGGATGAAAACGTTTTTCTAGCAGTTCATGTATAGCTATTAATGAGAAGATGTGACCATGGGTTTTTTTCAGTTTAGAATGTAACCCCGAATGTTTACATAGTGGAGGCAGATTTATTTTACTTTGAACCATTTGTGTCACCAATTAAGTTAGTGAGTCGGATGACAAATGTATTGGTGTTTTTCAGTATTAAAAAAATATTCCTCACAAATTAGTCATTTTTCTGCAAAAAAAGGTACTGGCATCAGCTAACTTAATGGTAAAAATAGGATAATATGATTGGTGTCCAAGATAATATTGCATTATGCCAAGTACCTTTATTTATCAGACTCTTGTAATAGTCCATTGTAATACTATTTGTTGAGTACATTTTATCTGATGTTTGTCCTAAAATATTTGCTAAGGGTTTTCATAATCTGATTCACCACTGCTTATGTGACTTACTGTTTCCAAGAACTCACATTTTGCGAGTGAGTGTTCAAGCAAAATTCACTGCATATCTTTGACTCTTAAACAGCTGCAGGGTGATGTAACTTTCATAATTAGTCATCTTGAAAACATAGCACTTATGCATGCATGACATGTATGTGAAAATCAGATTTGAAATAAAATTGTTATAAAAGATTTTGATTGCACTATTAAGTTTCTATAGCATGCTTCAATGGTGGACATTTGAAAAGTTTTTCTTAGCTAAAAATGTCATTCTAAGTCAGTTCATCTAGGTAGACGAAACATCTTGATTTTGATGAAATATGGCAGTTGTTTTAGAAAAAATTTAGAAACGTCTAAACAATTTTTGAGTTGAACAGCCTGAACAGTTAGTATGAAAGATACCCCAACTCATTTGATGAATCACTCATCAGACATCATGTGAGATGCATGAAAACAAATAATTTCTCAGAGGATGCAAGTAATAATTTAGTCATGCCTTTCTATAAATATTTTATTTTTCTGATTAATATTTGAGGTAAAAATTTTTCATGAAATTGCATTTAAATTAAAATCTGTTTGTTTAAATTGAAGTCATGTTCATTTTCTGTTTGCATGTGAAAAACAATTCCAGCTGTTTCCTCCTAGCCCATTGTTATAAACTCTGGTTTATAATGTTGATGACCAAGTACTACAAAAATAAGGCAATGGGCTGTGGATGAATGAATATAGGTTACATAAATATAAAACAGTAATCAAAAGTTTGATGCACAAAACATTTGTTGGTTTTTTGTGGAAGCAGTATAGCCATTAATGGAACAGCACAAATTGCTCTGACAGTTATGGAAATTCATAAACTGATCTAAAACAACTGCTGCATATCGATTACTAATTATCACAGGAAATAAACCAATGGGCTTTCTTATTATTTGTCTTGATGAAATGGCATGGAATGACCCTAAATGTAAGTAGTTAGCATGCATTAGGATGGTGGTTCATAGCTGATGGAGAGGAGGAAAAAATAAGAGTAATGAAATTAGAATGTAATTGGAAATTGATGGTGTCTTAGAGTATTTTTGAAAGATATAAACGGAAATGGTTCGGAGCATAAAGATATCAGAAAATTGAAACACTAATAATTTATTCATTTTAACATAACATTGAAGTAGGATATGAATAATGTTGTTCATTCCTCCATCCCAGTTTTTAGAACCATAAATCATTTTAGGCTGATGCTTTATTAAAAAAGTTAGAAGCCTTGAGCTGAAATTTTCTTGGTAAAATACTTAATATTAATTTACATATGCTCAGTGTTGAAATATGCTCATTTTCTTTAGATTAAGAGCCTCGTGGTATGTACTTCTTTCTTCATAGATGAGGAGAAAATCAATATCTATCCCACATTACAATGGGGTCTCTTTAGGAAGCATATCATACCATTAATACTTTCTTCAGATTTCACTCTCAAGAAACAATTATGTAGGTATTCCGTGCTTTTGTTGAAAAAATGTATTTGCATCCATTGGAGTGTGCCGAAACATTTTCTGTACAAATCTTGAGAAGTGTATGAACCACTATATTAGAGCATGATGTATTCTCTTATGTGGCTCAGATTGCCTAGTAGTGATGCAATTGAATGGTGTTGTGCTCAGTGGTTAACATGGCTTGGTCGTTTCAGAAGAAAGGAGGCAACGTGAAGACCATCCCACCCTACAAACCCATACCCCCAGAGAATGCCTCACCCGAGTCATCTCCTGAAAAGTTCAACCCTTCCCTCCACCACCATCCCCAACCCTCCCAACAGCATCATTTGCCCCCCTCATCATCGTCATCCTCCACGTCGTCATCCTCATCCTCTCATCACCATACTTCACTTGACTCTGGGAGACCTCCGAAGAGAAAAGGCAGCAAGGGCTCGTCGTCCATGTACTCCGCTCCCACCCCTGGCACGCAAGGCAGCAACAGCAGCAGTGTGAGCAGCAATCTCCCGGGCTCCGGTTCAGCCAGCACCGGCACACCCGTCAGTTCCGGAGTGAGATCGAGCATTTCCAAGGCACCGGGTTCCCATCCAGCCAGCGCAGGAGGATCAACGGAAACTTCACCTGGTGCGGACAGCCTTGGTGGGGGTGGTGAATCCTTGGTGAAGGTCACCACCCAGGTGACGTCAGCTAGTGGCACTCCGACTTCCACTCGTGATAATCCCTCGGCAAAGTTCACGACCTCCAATTTCACGGAGACTGTGGTGACGCAGAGTGAGAGCATATTTGGGGCCGTGGCTGCGGCTGCTGCCGCAATTGGGGCATCTGCTTCTGGGGCGACGGCTGGAACTGATTCACAGCAGACAAGAGCTAAGAAGAGGAGGGGTGGTGGAGCACACACTCCAACAGGCTCCATCCCATCTGATTCGGAGCCCTCCTCTTCTTCCACAATGTCAGGGATCACAGCTGGAACTCCTGCTACTGAACCTGGCACCACTGAAGGCAGTGCTGTGGCTGTGGTGGTCTCAGAGCCTCAAGAGGCAGATAGGAAGTACCCGAAAGTGGAAATTAGTTCTGTGGTGGCAGCCTCACTCTCTGACCAGAGTGGCACCACTGGCAATAGTATATCGACATTGGCCAATGTAGCTGGCTCGCATGTGGGAGTGATTGCTGGGCCTGGACCTGAGGTAGTTTACTCTTGTGGGACAATGTCGTCTGTGGTTTCAACACCAACTGTTGCTCAATCTGCCCGTGTGCCCCCAACTGTGGTGGTGGCGGCTTCATCTGGTACTCCATCATCTCTCTCTCCATCTGTATTACATGCTTCGGCTGGAATTTCAAATGAAGAACGGAATGGGGCTTCCACTGACCCTGGAAAAAAATCAAGGTTGGACTCTTGTATATCTAAGTACTACTTATATATCTAAGAAGACTCTTGTATATCTAAGTTCCACTACATCAAGCCGGAAACTGTATATCTTCTTGTATATCTGTTTAAGTTTATTGAGTTTCTTTGTTTTTGCTAAAGTTCTAAGTAAATGACTGCAGATAATGTTTCTTCTTACTATAATATAGCATAGTTTCATACAAAATTTATCAAACAAACCTTAATGTTGATGATACTGTTTGTTGTATTTCCACTGTTTTGTCCAAGGTTGGTTTCTTTGATTCTTGATTTCAGTTGAATGCAGACATATAAACAATACTTTTGTAATAGAAAGTAAGGATATTATTTCCCTATTCAAAACAATCTTTATTCCTGAACTAGATTTCATTACAGAGTAACATTTTTAGGTGATAACGTGTGAAAATTTTAATCCTAGTGTATCCAATTCAGGTTGGGATGGAAGCAAAAGGGATTTGGAGAGGTGAGAGGGCAGGTGTGCCGAAATATGTTGCACTGGTCATCTTTGTTGGGGGAAGGGGTTGGTCTGATGCAGTTGGGGTGAGAGGTGGAAGGTACGAGTCAGGGGACTGATACGCCACAGGGTTACTCTTCTGCAAAAGGCTGCTGACATTAGGGCCAGGTGGTGGTTTGGAATGGTCTAGGGTTGCTGGGTGATTGTAAATGACATTGGAAGTAGGAAAATTCACAAGGGGGAGTGAGAGGGTCATAAAAAGTTATTTCTTAAGAAACCTTTTGAGTGCATTGTAAAATTTCTATTTGTTCTAAGGCACTGAAGTGTACGGAAAACAAGGTACCTTGATTAGCCTTAGAGAAAAGAAATTTTACTATCCATTTACTCAGATGATCACTAAGTAAATGACTTTTTGTGTCTCATGATAGCATTTGACTTGAATCAACATTGCTTAGTAGTGTAACTGGTTAGCATCCTAAGTTACTTGGTCTCTACGCACATTTATTTCAGTTACAACAGTGTGCATGGTTATGGAAATTGTGCTGTCATGACTTTTAACTTAGTACATATTAGAGTGTGTATGATGTATAATTTCTTTGTAATGTTAATTTTAGGGCACCATCTGCTGAGAAACCCTTGGACAAGGGTAGGACTAAAACGAAAAGGTCAGGGGGTAGCAGTGGCAACAGTGGCAGTAAGAGGGGGAAAAGCAGTGGGATTTCATCATCAAATGGTGGTGATTCAACTCACACAGTTGGTGCTAGACCAATCAGCGAGATACCAAAGGTGTCTCCACCAGGCAGTCCAACCTCAGAGTCACAAAACTCAATGTCTGCTTTAAATTCCTTGGCCTCAGCGACCACTGCAGCTCTTGGTCAATCATTTGGGTCACAGCAAAGCAGCCAGGTGGTTGTGGGAGTTGGGAAAAAGGGGAAGAAGAAAAGAGAGGACAAGGACATAAAGTTGTAAGGGCATATTTTATTTAATTTCCATTAATTACAATTTCTTCCTATTATGATACCCCTGTTTTAAACACATTAACTCGATTGGGTTTTATGGTACTTTTTCCAGATAATATTAAAATTCAAGCATCTCAACTCTCATGACAATGCATTGATAACATTTAAGTAAACAAAGCAATTTTTACTGAGAGCAAGTTTGGTAAACATCAACATAATTTCACTACCAATTTTATATTTAAACTCATACAAACATGGTTTTGTTCTGCCTCAACAAAACCATTTGTGGAGCATAAAATTAAAATTATTAGGCGTCCTCATTAAAGGCATGACATTTTATGCACAGCAATTCGTAAGAACATTTTGTTCTGTTTAAAGCTCTCAAAAATTAACTGTGTAAGGAGAGGCCTGGGTAGTTTAACTGTGTAAAGCACTCGGCTGGAAATCGAGGAATTGGAGGAATTATTTCACTCATGTTGAAGATAGTCCACAACTACTACTCCCTGAGTCCTGGAACACACATCAATTACCTAAGTAAAAAATATGCTATGATAAGCCACTTTTATTAAATGGCAACAACTGGGGCTAACAATTATTATTATATAAATTGTATGTATTTTATAATTTAAAAGTGCTAACTTTGGGATAAAATGGAAATTACCAATGGATTTTCTTGAAAATTATAGCTAATAATATTAGTAAAGTATATCTTGAGATGCAGTCTGATTTTTGATTCATTACAGTTCAGGCACTCAGTCAGGAAAATTTGAAAAAAAGTTTAGAATGGCTGTTTAGAACTATAAATTATAAAATTCTGGAAAAAATAGTAATGATTAAAATCTTGGAAAATGGTCAATTAAAAAAAAGTCAAGATGATGATATGAAAATCAAGAATTCCTGAAGAGGATGGTGTTACTGTCAAAGGGCAAGATAATGAAACTGGGAAATATGTAAACTGTGAGACAGAATCACAGATCTGCGCATTGACTGTGATTTAATATTGCCACCAAGTTGTGTTTGATATTGGCTATCAGCATGCAGACGTGTGTCCCAGCATCTGGTGTTTTATATGGCCAAGGCTAGATGTGGCCTATAGAATGCAATGCGTTTTCGATGGTGTGGTGCAGGTAAACCAAGTTCTGAAAAGTTCCCTTTAAAATGTGCACCAATTGAACCATATTGGCCCAAATATAGTGCGATGCTTTTTATTCATCGTATATTTATGAAAGTAACATTCACACTTTCGTCAAGTACTTGTAATTGTAAAAACATAAAGTGTGTATGAGGGACATCAGAAAGTTAATAGATTCCACTAACTTATGACAGCCCCTTGTATTGCACATCTCTTCTCATGTTTAAGCAAGTGTGTCTAGTTATCATCGCTCCATTGTTAGGAGTTCACATTACAAAGCTATATGGAACATGCATCTGATATTTCCATTTAATTTGTGTCTAAGAGAGAAAAGAAAAGTCTAAAGATATTATATTGTGAATAATCATGCTTGCTCACTCCATTTCAAAATCCCTTGAGTTCGGTGGGGGGGGGG
>LYUA01000124.1:326551-338142 GCA_002093875.1 Calopteryx splendens
AAATCTGGAATGAGACAACCTAACAATTAGCTGGAATGAGACAACCTAACTAGATACACAAGCCGGAATGGCTAGTGGCATAACACCCCCTCCCCCCCTCTCCTCCCCTCCCCGCCACATGCCCTTGTGGCGGCTTGCGGGGTATCGTGTAGATTCTAGATTCTATAGAAATCTCTGGAAGAAAAATTAAGGCTATATAGAGGGGATGGATTGGCATGTGAAGAAGATAAAATATAATCTTGTTCAGGGAAAAATTGAAGCAGCTTACAGAACTGTAAGTCAACACCAATGAGTGCTGGGAAAAGAACCATGGAATTAGAGGTAATGATGGTGAAATTTGTACTGATGACGAAGGTCAAGACAATAAATTGAAAGAGTTTTTGTAACATTTTGGTCATGGTAATGATAATTCAAGAGCACTTGAAAAATATTATGCAGATAACGATGATGAAAAAAGAGATTTAATTTCCAGGGTTGCATTTGATTCTACATAGAAGGACTTTTTCAGGCCAGAAAACGCACCAGAAATCAATGAAATACCTTTGGAACCAATTAAAAATTGGTAAAATAAGATTTTAGTGCTGCTGTGCAAACTCACTACTTTGTGATAACCATTTTAAAAGCGATGTTGGACATCTATGCTTATGTAGTTGGATGTAACTGTTTCCATTCTAAAATGACTGGTTGCAAACTTTTCTAATATTAGTCTAATGACCCATGTAAAGTAAGACAAAAGTAATCTACTGAAGAAGGGGTAAAGTGAAAGAATGTAATTAAAGTTCATCTTGGATTTTGAAGAAGCAGAGGAGCAAGTGAAAGTGTGGAGTGACCAATTGAAGAGGAACAAGAGGTGAACTGAACATGTTTCAAAATGCAGTGGGTCCTGCTGTCACAATACTGGAGTCAAATCAATGATATATTCCCTATATATATATTAAAAATTAACCCAACAATATAAAAAAAATAAATTTCTTCACAATAAATTATGTGAATACAAACTTTTTGTCACTATTTATTGAACAGCCATCAAATTAATGGATCTGGTAAAACTTCTGGAGAGTCTTGTCCTTGGGTTCAATTAATATTAAAAGATTTAACAGGAGTGTCTGGGCTAATGTCGCAAGGACCCGAATGAAGCCTTCTTTCTGGAATGCCCGGCTGCATCATCAGGGTTGTTTTGTTCACTGGTCCCCTCCCAGTGTAATTATAGTATTGTGTATGATGTTGTTGAGAATATTTTAAGTTGATGAGCACAGGCACCAGACCCTCGGGTGGCATATCAAGGGATCCCCAAAGCCACACAAGATGGCTACAGTGTTCTGGGACCTTAAAGGTCTCTTGATTGACTTAATGCCCCGTAATGCGACAATCAGTGCAGATGCATATTGTGAGACATCGCGGAAGCTGCAAAGAGATACAAGTGGTGTGGATTTTTATTGAGTGAGGGTGTGGCACTCTTACACAGCAATGCTCATCCTCATGTAGGGAAGAAGGCCAAAAAGCTGTTGAACGACCACAAGTGGGAAGTTTTTGATCATCCCTCGCGCGGCCTGGACCCAGCTCTTGGTGACTCTCACTTGTTTTTACGATTTAGGAAAAACCTTTTTTGGGAGGTCAACACTTAACAAATGACATGAGGTGAAACTTGGTGTGCCAATGTGGTTTCGGAATCTGACGAGAGAGTACTATCGAGAAGGAATTGAAAAATTGGTGATAGCTATGACAAATGTTTGAATATTGGTGGATTGAATATTGGTTATTATGTGGAAAAACGAGTAAAATACATGGTACACAAAATGAGAAAACATCGCCTTAAGATAATTTTCATAGGTTTTATTTCAAACCATGTAGAACTTTCTGGATGGCCCTTGTATTTTGAATGATACCCCCATTTCAGTTGGATGCCTTATCAGGTAATGATAAAATCCCAGTATTAATCTAACTTTAATTGTAACAATTGTTATGCAATTATTGCGTGGAGCAATAAATTTATTATTATTATTTACAGTTAGTCTATGCTAAAACATGTAGAAAAGTGATAGACCATCTGAATATTTTAAAACAACTAATTTTTTGGTTGATATTCCTATCTGAATATATAGAACTGCATCTTTAATACAGTAATAACTTTGGCCAGATATTTTTGCTCATTAATTAGGCCTTGTTTTTTTTGCTCCCAATGGACAGTCCATGTTCTACTCATATGAACACTTTTTCCTCTTTTTTTGCTTGTCTTACACAATGCAATGTGTTCTACAACTTACCTGTACGTTTTCCTTTCTTTTTCAGGCAAAAAAGATTCAGGGTTCACTGGCAAAATTCAGCCATTGTTCATAACAGTGGATCCAGTGAGAGACTCTACTAAAGTTGTAGGAAAGTACGTGAAAGAGTTTTCTTCTAAGATTATTGGCTTAACAGGATCCCTAGAGCAAGTTGAGAAAGCCTGTAAGGCATATAGGGTGTACTTCAGTGCAGGGTCTCATGATGATGATGATGACTACATAGTAAGTGTTTTGATAATTCTATTTATCTATACAATTAATATTTGTGTGTAAATAATAAAAGTTAAGAACTTGTATGATGATAGCAGTAATGAAATGTTCTAGTTGGAATGTGTATTCTACTTTGATATTTCATGCTATGCCAATTTTTATTTGTGCATTACAGTACTCTCCAGCAGTTTCATGTTGTTGTTCTATAAATTACTTTGATCTGAAGTTGTTAGTATTTTGACGACTTCTCTCCCAAGCTCCACGTTGGAGCTGCTGTTTTGAGCATGACTTCTGGCTCCTTTGTTGGTAATTGGGACCTAATTTGTGCTGCTGTATCATACTCATGCAAAGTTTAAGGTTCAGTAAAGGCACACTAGGGGACACCTGCATCTTTGGGGTACCTTGACACTAACAATGCCGTTTATAGCATGTATTCTGGGGCCTGTGCAGTTTATAAGTACCTAAATCACGTAACTAAATGTTACTATTCACAGAATTTGTGCTTTGATATAGGGGCCACCGGAAGCTGCCAAAATATTTCATGTGAATTGGACATATCTTGTCATTTTTCGATGCGAGTTCTGAAACCTATGTAGAGAATTAGTCCTTAATACATGCTTTCAAATAATACTGTGATACCATTCATAATTGTTGTTGTGTCTTCGTAAGGGGAGGGAGGTTTGGCTAGGTGATAATGGAGTATTGTAGTAGAGCAAAATTACCCCAGAGATATGAGCAGGGTCAGTGACAAATATTCCGTGAGTGCCATGTAATTGAAGGATAGAGTGGGGAAGAGAGTTGAGTTTATAATTTCTCTAGGTTTATTTAGGTTTATTTTTTTGCTTTAATAGTTCTGTTGTTATTGTGAGTGTACTTTTTAGTTGCCAACAGTTTATAATACATATTTTTATGAGCTTTATACTCCTGTACTTACCAAGCCTAGATTATGAAATGATTTAATTCTTGAGGCCATTTCTCTCAGGAGAGCTGTGTTTTGCTGGATTTCATGTTACCCAGTTGTTCTGGATATTTTGTTTATTCCTGCAGATTGTAAGTGTTCTAGGGAAGAAAGCAATAAAATGATACAGGAAATTTTTGTAAAATTCACTGAAAAATTCCTCAAAGATATTTGAACTGTAAACATTTTTCTAAGTTTCTGGCATCATATTTGTTGGAAATTCAAAATAATTTGCATTTGAGAAGTTTTGGTTGAGTGTATATGTTAGATTATGAATTATCTGTAATTGGAGAGTAGCATATAGAGGGTAGTGAGAAGCTAGATGGGAAATTAATGTTTTTGTTGTTACCAATGATTTTTCAAAATTTGTTATAATATTGCCAATTGATGACTTGGAATTTGCTGTGATGTGTGGGGTTTATAATTGTTAATATAGGCATTGTATCAGTCTAACATTGTTTTAAAGTGAGCTTTTGCTGTTGAAGTTAATAGAAAGTCACCAGTTAAAATAATAGAAGGGCCATGGCATGAATTAAACATTCTGTCAGAAACACTTTTTCTTCGTTTACGCCATCATATGGAAACTCATTGTTGTTTAGGATCAGTGCTTTGTTAGGATCATGAAACCACCGTTTTTGTACGATGAATGGCAAAACACACCGGGAATACAATAATGAGAAATATTTACTGCTCCTGTTTCTTTGTTTTTCAGTCATTGTTCACAGATACACAAAGCACTTGGATTGTTTTCATTAATGAGCACTTCTTATTCTAGTTGCTTGATTTAATATATTGGATATTCATATGTAGCACAGTCTACAAATTATGTGGATGTCCTCTTTCGGACAAAGTGTTGACAAATATTGCTAGGTGGCACTTGATGTTTGATCGGAAGTTACTCTTGCATCTAGTTCAGGACAGCATCAGTAGACAGGCTTGCATCTAATCTTACCAGGACATGAGCCACCAGAAGTTTTTGGAAAGCAAAAATTATCCACTTTTGAATTTGTTTTTATTGATTCATTTTCATTATAAATTTAAAATCAAACCAGAAATGTCAAAAAGAATTTTGCTTATTTTCTTGTTTTCATCACAGGCTCTAGCCAAAGATTCAAAATCTATTATCCAGGCCGAAGGGCACTCTTACGACTTATCCTCGACCCACTTTAGATTCACAGATGTATGGTAATTTTAGTTGGGGCTATATTCATAAGTTTTTGAATGATATTTTTTTATTTAATATTTGTGCTACCATTCTGAAGAAATTGCTTTAGTCATTTTTTAGTTGTAAGAGGTCCTATTGGCAAATAGGTAAATGGGTTTATCTCCTAAATTGTGCTCTTTGAGGAAAGAGAGGCGCCCTCTGACTAAAAATATGATGTATCAAAATTAATATATTTGTGAGAGACTTTTTTTTTGAATTTACCCATAATAATAACTTATTGCCTCCTAAGTCTGTGGATTCACTTATTGAATAGTTAATGTAATTTTAAGTAGCCATTTCCTCATCTCAATTAGTATATCATCTCCATGATCACTAAAATGTTTCTGGTCATTTAGTTTCTTCCATTTCACTCTATTTTATCCTTTCATTTGCTATGCTGCATGTTTGTCATTTCACCCTTCTCATTTCAGGTGGACCACACAATTATCATATACCTCATTAATCCTGATGGCGAGTTTGTGGATTACTATGGACAAAATAGAAATGCAAAAGACATATCAAACAGTGTTCTAGTGCACTTTTGCAAGTATGACCGTGACCATAAGACGTTCTTTTTCTAAAAAAGTTCTCACGTGAGTTGGACAGTCATCTAGTAAGAGGAGAGAGCGAAATATTAAAAGAAAACTCAGTGCTTAGTTAGATATTGTAGTAAATACAGATGTGAGAATTGCAGCAGTTTCTTTGTGGCCACTACTTTTATTGCATACTTGTTCCCAAGAGTTTTATTTGTAGGCCTTCTCAATGAGATTTGAAAATGATGAGATATCAGTTATTTTATTGCATTTATAGATTTCGTGAAGCGGTAAATAAGCTTTAAATTGAGTGGTATTTAAGAGTCATGTCTCTCTTTTGTAGTGTGTGAATAAAATAGTTTGGCTGAGGTTAAAATCATTCATTGTTGCAAGATAATACATTTATGTGGCTATTTTTTTATGACAAACTAGTTCATTTCTATGTGTGTTTGCGTTTAGTTTCAAGTCTTGATAATGCTTCTGGTGCTGGTGCCTTGTGAAAATGTACTAATGCAAAAGCTTGCATTATCATTATTTGTGCCTGTAACCTCCTCATTAATGCATCATATATATGTGTCTTAAATGAGACTGACTCATTAAGTGAAGGTTTTTCACTGCTTTGTAATCAGTTGAGAGGGATCTCACACTTGAGTATCTGAGAAGAGGAAATCATTTATTAGCTGTTGAGGACTCGTTTGCTGTTTTTTTCTTTTCAACTTCCATATGGTATTCTTTTGCGTCTAATTCTTGGCAGCTAATTAGTAAGTGGGCAGTGAACTCTTCCTTCATATTTTATAATAACAACAATTTATTGTGTAGCAGTCATGTTAATTGTTGCTAATTGTATTTCCTAAAGTTATCATTTGTTTTCTGTTTTTATGTACCCTTAAGACTTAACAGTTGTAACTTATTTTTATAAAAATAATATATAAATATATATATATGTGCTTGTGCTTCCATTCTTGTTTGATAAGTTTTGTTTCCTCTTTTATGATTATTAACCTTGATTAAATGTTTGTGATATGAAATATGATAAATTTGTGTCTACATGTATTTTTGGGCATTCATTCCATGGGTGAAAGGTTAACTCAAAAATTCAGTGGATATCCACTAAAACTGCCCATATTTTGGGTAGTGGATAAAGTGGATGGTAGTGGTACATATTGCCATATTTAGTGCCCAGTGAAATACCTCAAAGTTTCTTAAGTACACTTGTTTTTTCCTCATATTTTATTCGATCCCGTGAAAATTGTGGTTATTTTCTGAAATAAGTGGACGTTCACATATTTTAAGAGCTATTTATTCACTCAGTGTAGTGGAGTGTAGGTTGAATTGGTTAAATTAATAAGTAATTTTAATAATAGGTTGTTCAGTAAAAGTAGTATTGCATAATCTTTTCGGTATCAAGAGCAATTGAAAGATGCCATGCTTTGCAAGTGGTATTTCGGTATTGCAATTGTTGGGTGCTAACAAATTATGAAGGAAGATGTAGGGGAAATTTCATTTTGATTGCTTAAATCATGACTTTGCTGTTGCATCTCTAAACTTTGTTGTAGCTTAGGAGATTTAATTTTAAAATTACTTACAAAATTACAGTGTGTTTTATATTGCATGAATCTTAGTACTGGTCTTTAATTATATGTTTGGCTTGCATATAAGCCTTGCCATAGTATTAGTAATTGTACCCAAAGATTAGGTGTTCAGCAAGCCCTTTCGATTGATGTCCTAAATATTTAGTTTTGTTTTTTAAGTATCACTCAAATTTGAAACATGAAAATATCCCTGAAAGAGTGCATATATTTTATGCTACCTATCAGTGTAACTGCATGAAAACATTTAAGTTATAATTTATGTTTTATTAAGAGTTATAGGCTAAAAATAGTTAATGGAAAAGCAGAATGAAATGTGATTACTGTTGATACTTTAGTATGGTGTGACGTTTTTTGTTCAGATTTTGAGCATTAATTAATGAGGTTGCGATATGTTTGAGACCAATTATAATTTTATCAGACAAAATATTCAACCTGTTCAAATGCTTATTTTTTTATTTCTTATTTTTAAATGAATTTTGATCTTAAATTTGTTCATATTATCAATATAACAAAAATCAGTCCATCATAAATCTGAATTTATCAAACCTCATTTAATTAATAAGTAACAATACTAAGCAAACATTTAACCTTCTAATTTCCATCTTGTGTACTTCTTACTCTTTCATCTCCCAAAGGTTAACCCTCTCATTATATTAGGGAATCTATGTTGAAGAAATTTCCAGGTTTAGGCAATTTTGAATAAGGTTGGTTTGTAAGAACTTGCTTGCAAAGATGCCTGATTGCTGTGCACTATATGCTCTATGCTGCCCTGCTCACCTGTTGAGGACCCTTAAACAACTATAGGCAGTTATGAAACTGTCCTTTTTTTATTTCAAACCGTGTTCGATAGTATAATTTCATTGAGGCTTAGTAGATGTCCATATTTCTCTCCAGGCGAGGTGAGTGTATAATTTGGATCTCCAAAAGTGAGGAAGTATAATAAATTATGAGGTTCCTCTTTGTGACCGTGGCAGTTATGTATTTGCTCCTATGTTAGGTCAGAGTAGTGTCAATATCTACTAATTTCAGACTTTATTTTTAGGTCAGTTTTGTGTCACTCCAGTCCATGAGTAGAATTTGAGTAATTATTGATGTTAAATAACCTTGAGATGGATGGTCCTGTTTAGTCCAGATCGTTTGTCTTTCTTGATGGATTATTTTTTACTTTTAGTTCATGGTACCCTTATCCATATAATAAAAATGTTCACGTGTCACCAAAGCACCATTTTGGTGTGCTATGCTAGTTTGGCCATTTTGAGAGAATGGATGAGAGTCAAATCACCAAAGAAATATATGAAAGTGTAGTTAATAGTTTGTGAGTAAGGGGTAGATAAAGAAAGTCATGGGTTAACGTTGTTGAAGAGACTCTCATGATATGGAATATTTAGAGTCTTGAGGAATAAGGGAATGAGTGCAACAATTCATGGGTGTGAAACAGACGAAAGGTGTATTCATAGACGGCATTGTGGAGGAAATTGGTAAAGAGGAGTAAGTTTCTTGAAATAACTTAAAATGGGGCTTTTTCTGACTTAGCCCTTGCATGAAGTGAAGGGCGCGTATGAATGTAAATATGTTTGCACAATTTCAAGAAGAATGTTGCTATGTAGCTGTAAAAAATTAATTTTGAAAGTGATAGTATTGAAAATGTGAAAATATTTTTGATAAGTGCACCAATAGATTTAATATATAAATTGATTTTACAAGATTTTAATATGTAAATAAAGAGTGTAGTGTGTATATTTGTCATTACCTGTTGCACAGATGCCTTATTAAAATTGTGTTGGTTTAGGCAAATTATATCCAATCCATTATCTTTCTCCAAATCCATCTTTTCTGCTGCCTAATATTTGTTAATCTTACAATATGGCTATTGTTTTAATTATTTTGTATTTAAAAACTGAAGCACAGAATTTAAAGTACAATCTCTTATGTCTGGTTTAGAATTGTTACCAGTGATAGGAAATCATTATGTTAATCCATTTACACATTCAAGATTCTCTTTGAAAGTTTTTGGCTTCTCACTATGAGTACTTTTGAGCTGCAGAAGTATGGATTTAAAATGTGTGTGAATAATTTTGTTCTATTTCATTCCTGGGTCATTTACCTCTCAGGTGAAAAATTATTTACAGTGCTTAGATACCTTATTTAATGTAAGGTACCATCTGACAGTTACTATGTACATTCAAAATAAAATATTTCCACATAACATTTTAATTTGAAAGTGAGTGTAAATGTGTAAAACCTTTGTTTTTGAAGGTTGTCTAATTAAATCATTGTTTTATGCCATGCCAGAATCAATAGATAATAATAATAATAGTTATTTATGGTAATCTACTAGTTATGGTAGGTTTCTGATGGAAACCCTCTACAATAACCCTTTCTTCATTTCCGCATACTTTCTTCCACCCAATAAATAATGGAGGGGAATAAATTTCTGTTAGGTGACAGTGGTACATGAGTGCTTTTAAACTTATTCAGTCTAACCAAAATTTTTTATAATAAGAGGTATGTACGCTGTAATACATCTCATATGATATCTTTCAGTTTTGTTGTTTATTGGTCTTTTGATTTCCAATCATCAGTAGAAGTGTTTCAAATATCATAGAATGCCTAATGGGCATCAAGTAATAATCAATTACATTCATAAAGCAAAAACAATGGCTCATTATCATGTTTTACAAATTTTGATGAGATAGTTTAATATTGTAATCAAGTAACTATTTCTGCTAAGGAGGAGAATGTGAAAGGTGATTGAAGAAAAGACTGGTGAAGACGTTGATATGGAGTATGGTTTTGTGTGGCTTGGATATTTGGTCATTGAGGTAAGATGACAAGCATATGTCGGGGACTTTTGGAATGTGGGTTTGGAGAAGGATGGAAAGGAAAAGAAACAGGTTTTGCACATGGTAGGGGAGGAGAGAGGACTATTGGGAGAATTTCAAAGAAGGCAGGAAAAGTGGATGTAAGGGTATGATGAGTGGCAATGGATTGCTGAAGAATGTGAGAGGGTGGAATGTTGAGTAAGCAAGGTAGAGGGAGGAAAATATTAGGCATGTTATATGGAATAAAGGATGGCAGAAAATATGTAGGAATGAAGAAAGGGTTATCGTAGGGCTGAGGTCTTGTGTCCATTGGATACAAACCATAACGGATTATTATTATTAATAATGAATGTAATACTGTTACAACAAATATTTTGATATTTTTATGTTGAAATGTGGTTCAAACTGAAATGCTTCCATGGTAAAAATCATATGAGGACTTGAAGTGCGACCATACGTTGGACTTACTACGTAAGCTACTATTTACTTTCACGGAAATGGATAGACGCCTTCTTTGCATCCATTGAAATGAGCGCATTTACGAGTTTCTTACACAGTGGCGCTGCTATTCCATCGTCGATGGGATTCAACCAATCGTCATAGAAGATAAAGTTTTGAATTTAAATAAATCAGAATATGGCCAATCAACGTACGGAGAAGAATAATTCTTTTAGCGCTAAATGTTTTCGCGCTCTATTAAGGTCTGAGATGAGATTCTTTGTGTTCTGAATTGCGGTAAGTATACCTTTGCTGTAAATTCTGATTAATCGGTCATTAGACTTTCTATGGGTTGAATGCATAGATTTACGTGTCGTGTGAGACACTCAAATGCTGCCGAGTATACTTTTTCTTACTCTTTTCTGAGGACAGATACTCATTTGGAATATATGATGTATTTCTTCTGCTATAACGTTCACTGAAGCGATGCTAAAAACTTAGCATACTTGTGGAGCATGAGGTTAAATATCCCATTTTTCGTAATTTCCGTTGAAAAAAAAGTCACCAACTCTCAAGTGTAGGCGTATAGGCATGGAAGAAGATAGGAGTAAGAGTATAGGCGTCTTTTGATTCCAATCTATGATAATTACTAGCGGCGAAGACCGCAAATGTTGCATTATAAGAAACAAATACTGAAATTATCCTTTACCATATTTTTTCTTTTACAATTTGCGTCTATTTAGGTCAAGACATTTTTCAATTCAACATTAGTAAAATGAAGGTGACTATATTAGGTTGCCGCCCACAGTTAGGCAACTTGATAATTACTCATTAATGTCTGATAGAATTTCGGTGTTATGTATTTTTGAAAGGTGCGGCACATTATTGAGACATTTCAAGAAAAGTCAATGTATCACAACACATCATGCAAGTGGCCCTTAGCATAGCTGGTGAAGACCTACAATTCACTGACTCAGGTTGCGAGTGAAAGAGTAGTAAACAACATGTTCATAAGCTGCGAAAATGTACTAAAATAGCTGTGAATATATGATATTAAACTTCTGTTCATCACGCAAACGTGATGAAAAGAAACTAAATTACCATTGCCACTTTTTTCAACAGTGTTGTAATTATATCCCATTAATTTCTCATTCTTTTGCCAAACTGATTTTTACCACAATTTTTTGCCTTAAAACCCTCTTAAATGTTTTTTTCATTTATGTAAGGTTTCTTATTAAAGGGAAGCATATCAATTACACATTACCATGAATATGATTAATTAAATGCAGATATTAGAATGGCTGCACTAGCATTATGAAGGCCTGTAATTAAATTTTTAAGTTTAATGGAATTAGACTTGGTTAAAATATTTTTCAATTGTAATCTATAGGGCATGGACACATGCCTCAATGAGAACAATGTGGTGGAATCTACCTGGAATTTATGCAGAAACCTAAGGTGGAACCCACAAGTTTTTGTCCTTAGGATTGATTTTGTCCTTCATGATTTCCCCTATCTGCTACCACCTCCTTGGGAGGTGGGTGTCCTATAT
>LYUA01000124.1:347835-364006 GCA_002093875.1 Calopteryx splendens
TTTTCATTTATAATGAATTTTCACGTAGTCAAGCCTGACACAATCGAGTGTATAAGAAATATTTTATTAAAAACATTATTTTTGGGTAATTTAAACCCAATTGCAAACCTTTGCATCTGGTGATCTCTTCATAATATTTGGCTCATGGCTTTAGCTCATGGTGTGGGAGGGACCTCCATGTGTCATTATTTTCCTCGCTTTCTATAAGGGTATTCCAAGTTCAACTTCTAAACCTTCTTTTCCAAAACCCTCAGTTGCTGGTATCCATTTGGCCTTGTTTATGCAAGGCAAAGAACGATATTTTGTGAAATATTTGGGGAAAAACAAGCTTTTTATTACAGAAAATGTGGAACAGATTTGGTTCCTTTATTCAAATCACTTTTTACTTCATGAATATATTATATCAAGGTTTTTCTGTGATATGCACTCTACTGATTCAATATACAACAAGGCATCTAACATGAATTCATGGATTATCATGGAAGTTAATGAAAATAGTAATATTATTGAGATCAGAATCTTCACCTGGACATCTCTGTAATGATAGGCTCCATTAAATTAATTTATGGTTGATTTTTTCTATATTTTCCATTTGGGTATTGCAATGGGAAAACTAATAGACTATTTTTTTCCTGCTCTCAGAATGCCTTCTCCTCATCCATTTATATTTGTAGTATTTCAAATATAGAATATTGATGGTAAATTTTGACAATGTTGCCTCCCTTGTGCATTTTGCTCAGACATTCTATGAATTGTCTTATCCTGCTAGTTACATCTAGGAAAGAGAAATCATGGAGCAATGGTGGTTTTCTTCAAGAAAGTTATGGAATTATCATGGAATATTTTTCATCAAACCAAACACCACAAGTAAATATTCTTTGATTTAACATTTCAAAATATTCTCACCTTTTCTTTGAGAAATTTTAAATCACATATGTATGACCCTGCTTCGTGGTGCCCTGCAGGATATCCTGCTACTCCAACTGTGAAGATGTCCCCAAATTTTTCTCTAATGAAACGAACAAGGTCAACTGCGTGCTGAAATCCATTTTCAGGACATACCCATCCAGGGGTTCTATCTGTAAGATTAAGCAGATATTCACAACAGAAGTATGAGTATTTCTTTTACAAAGGTTGATTATTCTTTAGAGTTAATTCTCTAATTCGTCAAATGCAATCCAGGTGTGTTTCCAGGCTAGCAAAGGGGGCTCTTTTCCTTGTTTCAATCAGATGTTTGCCTGGAACTTGCTATTCCAAAGCTAGATGAAATAAAAGATAACTTTTATAAAGAAGATTGAAGTGTTTTGTTTCTGAAGCTGTGGGAAATGCTATGACAGTAACTTTAACAGAGTCAACCTCTGTGCATACATTTGCATAAAATTCACAATTTAAAAATCATTTTTCCTGAACCAAGCCTCGAACCCTGATCCCTTGATTTCTAGCCGAGTGCTTTAGAATATTTTGTTCCATTAAAGCTTTTAGAAATTCACCTGGGCAGCTAAATTGACTAAAGCAGTCAACCAGAATTATAGGGATCTGGGTTCGAGTTGTGAACATTGTGAATTTTTTTGCCTTTGTTTCTGAATTATGCTTTACCAACACTATTTAGAACTTCATCTAATTTGTGGGGCGTAGGGAATCTCACCTCGAAGTTATGCATCCCAATTGACGGCAATCCTTGATCAATGTCCCTGACCCAAGACCCCGTGCATAATAATTATACAAGGCTTGTGTGGTACATTTGTTTTCATAAAATCACTTTTGAAGCCCAAAATGAAATAAAACATTTTAAGGTGGAATGGAAACTTTGTCATAAAATAAAGCTTGCTCTACTATTGGATCAATTCACATGTCAGCTGCCACTGCCCTGCCCCCTAATGACATAAGTGATCCCCTTTCATTCTAACAATCCAAAATGGCTCCCAACCCAGGATTCTCAAAATAGTCACCATGTCACAAAATGTACACCTTTGGCAATTATTGATCATTTAACATTTATTTGTAAATATTTATCAATGTTGATAATATGAGCATTCAAAATTTCATTATGTTGTACTAGGTAGGGTTTAGGATGGGCCCTTCCTCGTGTACTACAACCTTGTGGGTAATGTGGGAGGGCATTTTAGCTATTTAGGCATCATTTTGGATGAAGGTGGCCAATGTGGCAGGGATATTAGAAGAAGAATCGCATTCCTCTGAATGCTTGAGAACCTCAATAATTTTGTGTCATATTGGTCTTTATCTCATACCTTTCATATTGACTTCCATATCTACTTCATCTCCATAAATGCTTATTTTTTAATGCAAATCTTCTCCTAATGTCCCTACTACTATCAGTTCCAAGTTGATATTTGTTAAGCGCATGAGCCTCAAGTAGTGTGATACTCGGTAAAAAATTACCCAGAAGAAAAGAAAACACAAAAATCTTCTTTTGAGCAAAAACATATTGTTGCCTACACAGTGAAAAAATAATACTTTTAATTATATCAGCCTTTCATAAGTATTGAAAACAATCATAAGTACTCCTGTTACAGTTATCATTATTGTTATTACTATTCACACATTTTTACTGTTTTACGAGAAAACATTTGCTGTGTTTATCTCTTGAAAATTTCAGCAAAGTGCTCAAGTCATTAGTGAAAATGTAAATACAAACAAAAAAGGAAAATAAATTTCTGGAAGCCTGAAGGCCCTCAAAATGTTTCCATTTTTATTTAAAATTTGTGAAATCCTCCACACTTTAATTTCAATTACTGTACTCTTAATATGGTGTTTACCACAGCATTTCTATTATTCCCACAGAAATTGATGCAATCCACTTTACCTCCTCGAAGGGCTAAGACTGTCCTGATTCCACGAAGTTGTGCCTGTTTGAGTATTAGCAATACTTGATCCTTATTGAGGTTATTTGCTGCCAAATGGAGCATAGTATGAAAGTTGAAAGATGTGGCTATGGAAGTTGCAAAGCTACTGGATGATGTCTCTTTGTCACTGGCAGGATCTCTGCCAGTGGTATGCCAGGTAACCGAGCAAAATAATGGTCCTCCTTCTTGTATAAAATGCAACCTAAAAAAATCAATGCCTTATTTATCCTCTCTTGTCTCAATCTGCCAGGCCCTTAAGAATTAAATATGGATTGAGTTAAACATTGTAGGCATTTCTATTGTTCCTACCTTTCATGTAGGTTTACTACACCAAAATGGGTCCTTGGAGGTAGAAATTCCAGGGAAAAGAAAATGTCACTTGATTTAATTCTGGAGGAAATATCCTGAGCCAGTGAATGACTTTTGTATCTTCCTGGTTTTCCAGATTTGCCAAGCTGCCTATTTTGAAATAGAATGGCAGTTTGGTTTTCCTTATCAAATATTTTTAGGAAAGACTGTTTCATCATTTTCGCGGAATTAATTCCTGTGCACAGTTGACCTTCAGAAGCTATCAGCATTCATGTGAGAAACATTTAAAAAATTTATAGGTCTAGTGTAACATGTCTTCTGTTAGCTTTTACTAAAATAATAAGGCTATTGAACATACTTCGTAATTTACAGTATTAGCTGTAACCGTTCTCCAAAATACCTTAAAAAGTTCCTAACGCGCGGTGCGACACCACTGAAGTATATTCTGGCGTAAAACTTTTCTCAGCTTTTTCTAACCTCTTTGCCTATCGCGGCTGGACGTCATTTAAGGGCGAACTTTTTCTCCTGAAAGGCGGGTTTTTAAAGCTATCGCTTTTACGCTATAATGGAAGAACTGATGTCATCTGCGTATGCGCTGCAACACCCGAGTTCATATGTCAGAGGATCGCTCTCTCTAATTTCACGTGTTGATTCTCTTTTTTTGAATGTGACACCAAACAAACGTCTCGGTGGAATCGAGTTTGATCAATAGCCGCTAGGTGGCAGGAAAGTTCCGATTCCGTCAAGGCCACGGAAAGGTCCACTCGAAAAGAATTCTTATTGGCGGTATTCTGCCTGAAGTGGAAGATGACCTACTCATTTGCAATGTTTTGGAAGTTGGAAATATGTAATAAATGGGATAGAACACGCGCTTAAGTAAATCTGCACTCTTATATACAAACTGTGGAGCAATGCCATGACACTAATCACTCATGTAGATTTGTTAAACTGGCGTCTTTACAGCTGGGAACTTTGCCCATTGGCAATACAGTATCTAATAACCAATAATAACTAATAAGATAATAGGCTTTTTTAATCTCCGAGTAAGCTAACCTCTGAATATCCCCTTCCTCATTCATAACCTTTTATAGTATCTCGCCCACGAAGTACTTCTATTTTTGGATTTTTCAGATGTGGTTTTAATGGAGTTTTATACTTTGGCCCATCCTTTTAAATACCCATTAATTGATGGTGAAAGGCATCATAATCTCATAGGGGACGTGGGCTGACGACAAACTGCGAAAACACTGGCGCGATCTTTCGAAAATATTCTAAAATAGTTTGCGCAACCTCTAAATGTAGACGAACATATAACTTCACTTGCGTGTTATTCTAAATAATATACATAATGTATAGTTTGGAGGACGAGTTTGGCCCTATTAGAGTATTCCCGCTGAATTACGTACGGACCAAATTCGAAAACTTTTCAAAAATCTCCGGTTAGAGGAAATTTCACTTTATTTGGGACGAACCAAGTGCTGCTGCCCCCAGTCTGCCAGGAAATGGTGTTCAAACTTTTGGCCCTTTTTTAAAAATTGAATTTTGTGCCCGACCTTTAATTATTTTCTAATCGTGCTCTAACTTTGCAGGAGCGCCTGGCTCTTTGAAAGGAAAAGATTGGAAGGGCGTTGGAGTTTGTAATTTAAACAAATGTCAAATTAGCAGTCCACTGTAATATATTACCTTGTTAGTCATCATAAATTTGCCATGCTTTAAACTGTTTTTATTTACGTAAAAATAAACGTAGGAAATAGTAAAGTAATTGATTTTATTGTGATCCCTCCCCGAGTGACAGGGGTATGTAGGCCTCACAGTCCAGAGCAGTTCGCCTAGAGAAATGGTTGCGTTGCTGAACTCGATATTTACTTTCTTCTCGATGTATTGAATGGACTTAAAGCATTACGGGCAGTTTAAATGTCAAGCAAAGGTTTTGAATGGCCCCAAACCGTTAATAACGTATTATCGTGAACTTTCTCCTATTTGCCCTACTTTGTTTTCTTCGTCTGGCCCTAATACTCTTCTACCCCGCTTGCCATTCTCCATTCGCTCACGACTTTAGAACATCCCACTCTCCCTTTATCTCCTCTACCGTCTTCCCATTTCACATCCTAAAGTTCTCTCTTTTCCTGCCATATTTAAAACTTCGTCGTCAGTCTTTCTCTCTATCGCCAATTTTATCCATTCTTCACCATTCTCACTTCTCAAAAGTTTCTATTCTACGCCAATCCTGTTACCTTAGAGACCAGTTTTCAGATCAATACGACCCTACGTTCCTTATTAAAGTATTTAGTAATCTTTTTTTCGTCTTTACGCAGCCTAGTACCTCTCATCAATTCACTTTGCAAACGCTTCTTTCACATTCGCAATTCTTCTATTGCCTCAACTGCTACATCCATTTTACACCATAATATGTTCTGCCCAAGTAGGTATGTAACTTGTTCAGAAAATTCCTACTTCTTGTGAATCTTATTACTTCCATTTTCTTGCGATTAATCTTCGCTCTAAACTTCATCTATTGTAATATGTAATGACTGCAATTCCTTTTGCTGTCTGGGTCATCTGTTAACCGTACTGACTTAATTAGCTCTCTTCCCACCTCTATTCTCGATTCAAGCCCCTCCCATACCACTCTCAAAATTTCCTCAGCATGTAACCTAAAAATAACTGGCGATAACGGAGAACTCTTACTCCCCTTTCTATCACTGCTCATTCCGATTCTCCCTCGCTACCTCTCTATCTGTACCTTTTGATTAATATAGAGGTTTCCAATAAGTCGTCTATCCCTCCAGTTTACTCATGTATTCTGAAATACTTTCATTAACTTAGCTCACTCCTCTCGAACGCTTCATTGATATCCAGGAAGCATCCAAAGCCTGGTTCAATATTTCTTTTTTATTAATGTTCACATTGTTAAAATTCCGTTACGCATTCCCCTTCTCTTCCTAAACCTTTACTGATCTTCGCCTAAGTTCTCGTTGTCCCTATTATGCAATCTTATGTTTATAATTATTAGTACCACTTTTGGTCCATGTGAAATTAAAATTATCGTCCAATAGTCGCTTTACTCTTTTCCGGGGATAGAAAATGAAAAATTCTCGCCAAATTCCTTCCTCATAATTTCATAAATCAGAAAAAACCGCTTCCCTCAATTTCCCTCTTAACTCTTTAGAAATTATGCGGAGATATTACATATTCCTACTGCCTTTTTAGCATTCATTTCTAGCAGTATTTTCTTTCTAGCCATCCAATAGGTATCCTCGTCCACGTTCTATACCTTTTCTTTATCTAAGTAACTAACTGGCTTATCTCACCATTCTGTGTATTCCTTTCCACTTCTGTAACCTCTGTTGTACTTGGATTTCGTGTGATGACCACGCCGTAGAACTGTGCGGCATTCGAATTTGAATATCTAAATTACGTATCGTACATGTGACGAAAAGTAAATCGACTTCGCGCGATATAAATGAAGGATATCGCATGATATCGCATATTATTGCGTTACGTCGCATAATATCGCATTTCATAGTCGAGGGGGGGCGTGCGGGCGCATGTCCATATCATACACAGCCCAGTGGGAGGGAGGTTGGTATTTCTAATGTCCATATCCAAACAACCTTCTGTTCACATATTCATTGCAGAAATTCGCAGAGCAATATATCGTATTGCCCGACGACAATAGATGAATATCGTATATACTGAATATCGCGCAGTCCCACCTACGCGGAAACCTTACCGCGCTGCAGGGGAACGACACTCGCCCCAGTGGGCTGAGTTCCGCTGTTGATAGGATTCACTATCACGCTTTTGTCCATCATGATTTTGTGAGAGAAATAATTGAGGTGATTTCCCGTTGCTTTTCTCGGTAAAGCGGGGTAACACCATCCTCCACCACACCTCACCACCACCTCATGCCTGCCCCACTGGGGCCAGACTCCTTTACAGCACCCTCTCTGAGATAGAAGCAGTACATGTACTACCTTTTCTCTGGCTCCTACCCTTTCAAGTTCTCTTAAAATTAACGTTGACTATGTAATTGTAAAATGTTCTAACGCCCATTTAGTAATTCATTATTTTATATTTCTAAAATTTACATACATCACGTCGACGAAAGCGTATTCGAAACTAGAAAAAAAACAAGATCCTCCAAAACTTTGTCGAATTTGAATAACTTTAGACTCCACTATGATCTATTTTACTTTATAGTGGGTGCATGTACTTTCTTCATGAAAATCAACTCAGACTCTACTTGGTAAATAAAACTTCTAGCTTAGCACTTATTGCTCTTGAATGCTTTCTTAGAATAAAAATAAATATAAGAAATGGCACTTTTCTGATGTTTCATAACATATACCAACTCCTCAAGAGTAGAAAATCATGCCTTCGAGGTTCTGAAGAAATTAGAATTACCTATCACTTTGAGTCCTTTCGGAAAATTAAAAATATAGTTATTACATTAATGTGTGAGATAGGGGTTGTTATTTTATGGCTATTGTTGTACAGCAGTGGGCATCTACATGTATGGATGGACTAGTGTCTTGGAAATTTACTGGCAAAATAAATGTTGAAGAAGGAGAAAATAATATTGGTATTGGATGCAAAACTATCTTGTGTGGGGGGTACCAATAAGTATTTATGTTATTGTTGCATACGGTGACGTCGAAAGAGGTAAGGATGGCGAAAGAGGTAAGGTTTATACATGTAATATGATTCCTTACAGGACTTATTGAATCGAATGTCTCATGTGTTTATCATAAATCGTATGCACTAATCTAGTATTTTAGGACTTTTCCCAAGCTTATGCTGTTATATCACTAATTTCCATCACATGCCTATTGTAAATTTTCGTCTTATTTTGTATAATGGATAGCAAACAAAGTGTGCATAATAGGAAACTTCCTCATTTCGATAGTACAAACTTGTGCGCTATCCAAATTTTTACCTTGGAGAAATATCTTACCCCTGTGGAAAATTAAGTTTCACTTGGAAGGAAAGGAAAGCGAACTTTCCTTTAACTTCATTAGAAAAACCAACTGAGCAGTTTCACTAGGGCTGCCAGGGTAATGTTTGGAAAAAAGTGCTGCTAATGTCCACCTCGCCGCTACCATCATCGTCATGGGTAATCATTTCGAGGATTGGTTTGTGGAATTTGTCCAAGCAATCCCATTACCTGTCAATATTTCATACCCTCGAGGTTCATTGTGCTGACGACTTCCATCGCCTGCTCCTCGCAACTAACCTTCCCGTAATTAGCCTTCCTCCTTAATTCTTCCCCCCTACGGTTCCTTTAACTATAGTTTTCAGGACACTGTCTTGCCTCTGGATGTGACCAATCGGTTTTCCTCTTCGTCTTGTACCTTCCTTAGGCTTGTATCCTCACCCTATATTCTCGCTTTATTCAGGATTATCACTAAGCCTTCTTCAAGTGGCAGGGATTATACGGGGTGAAAATAAAGTAAGAATAAAATAAATAAAGAATGAGACAAGTTGGTCCATTATCGCTGTGTGTACGTTCAGAAGGTTGTCTGTGATATCAAGGAATAGATAAAACGCGGGGCATCCATTCATGGAAAAAGAATCATCAGTATGCTGAGATTTGTGGACGACGTAGTTCCTCTCTGCAGAAAAGAAAGAAGTCTTGACGAGGATACCAGACTGCGTAGAGAAGGGGATAAAAAACCACATCTTCAAGATAACAAGAGTATTACAGAGGTCTGCGGTCTGATCTGCCGTTGACTCTAGGAAGATATGTACTTTTCAAAGAAGACACTTTTGAATAAATGGAAGAGTTTTTTCTATTTTGACAGAAGGATCACCAGTGATGAAATAAGGAAGTGAGTAGAATGGCGAAGGCTAAGAAGGCTTGATGGATAGACCTTAACAAATGTCAAATGGTTAGAAAGTAACAAATGACGTACTTGGAAGAGTGGGTGACGGGAGAAGCCTATAGGTAGACCCTTTCATGAAGAAGAAGAAGAAGTGGGAAACTAATTGGGCACATCCCGAGGCACGACTGTGCTGAAGACCACACCTGAAGGGACCACTGAGGAGAGTATTTAGAGCGGGAGGACTAGTTTGAGTTACGAGAACCAGGAGATGGAAGACGTTAGCGCAAGGAACTACGGAGGAATGAAAAGATAGGCAGGTAACAGGATTGCTTGGAGAAATTCTACATACCAATCACAATCATCGGTGATGGGTATTTATGGCAAATCACTACTGCGGTGTCTTCATGTCGGTTTCACCGAGGTCAAAACCTCACTTAAGAACAACATTAAATTAGGGGAACGATCATACGCGAGGCAGAAAAATGTTTCGACACCAGAGGCACTCGGAGGATAATGGGTCCTTTAACAAATTAAAAAATTCTCTTATCTGATAGAGTTAAAGAAAAACAATATCGGCATTTTTCCGTTCTTCTATCTTTCGCCTAGTTTCGGCTAAACATCAAACCTCCCAACACTTTCGATAAAGGGACGAGCCTCTAGTCATCACGTCACGAGTCACTTCCATCCACTAGCCGCGGTGCTCACGGTGCGTATCTTTCCGTGCAGATCCAACGGCGTTGGGCGAGCCTTTCCTGACTCTCGGATGAGTTGGGAACTGTTAACGGAATGAGTGGCAACTTTTACGGGTATTTTCATTTCCGTTTGACGAGATAACGGTTGACGGGATTCAGAAGAAAATGTTTTATTAAACGAAAAATAATTTTTGAAATATATCAACTGGATTCATGAATAAAATTGAGATTTCGCTTCTGTGTGAAGGACCTCATTGCCAGAATCTCAAGCAAATATTTTGGTCCAAGGCAAGATGGGAAAAACAAACGTCATAGATTATAATTGATTTAAATATACACCCATAATTTGATAACCCAGAGCTTAGGTTTTAAATGAAATTGAACATTTCCCTGAGACTGCAGAAAATGCAAACTTAAACCGTGCACGAGACACGCTACGCACTTGATAAGGAATTGAAAATTATAACTCTAGTACTCTTCCAGTGGAGATTTATGTATTTATTTATTAAGACGAATTGGTTTTTTTTACTTCTTCAAAATCCATGTTTCATCCGAGCAATACCCTATGGATCAATTACCATGATGAAAAACCTCTCACTATTGTTTCTTTCAGTTAGATTCTCACCCCGCGCTTACTCGGCGTATTTCAGCCTTTGCGGCTAGTCTCGTGGCTGAGAGAAATAGATTAAATAGGATCAAACAACGAATCACGCCAATTGATTTTTTTTCACGTTTAGGCACGATTTGCATTGCACCGACATGTTAGGTATTTGCGTTTAAAATTGGACCAGCGCGCAACCTCGACCTGAAGCCATTGAAGAGATTGCTTATTTTTCCTTCTTTCTTTCTTCCTCAACCACCCCACTCTCCTCTTCCCCACTCTCTCCTATTTTCCTCCCAAACACAATCCTCTTCCTCCTCCCTCATTCCTCTCTCCCTTTCGCTAGCCTCCAGCCGACCTCCCCCCCTCCATCTCCCGTGTCAACAATTTCCCGAGCTCCTTCCCCCCCCGCCTTCCTTCGCACCCTCCCCACCCCTTACCCGCGGAGTGGTGAATGCGAAATCGCCGGTCCAGATCTCCGCCGAAGATCCTGTCGGCGAGGGAGAGAGGAGGAGGACCGAGCGGGAGAGCTTAGAGGCAGGGAAGGCCGAGCCGAGGAGGAGGGAAGACGGGAAGATATCAAGCTGGCACTCGTCAAATGAAGAATCACGCCAAGGAGAAGGGGTGAGTGGATCCGCTTTTCGTTAAGAGTGGCATTCGTTTTTTTTCATTTAAATTTATCTTTCTTTAATCCATCGCCCCGTTTTCGCTGACACCTCAGAGGTCGGGAGCGTGCATTAAAAAATTCTTCGCTTGTCGGACTTAAATAGGTTTTAAGAAGATGAAGATTTTTCGGGGAAACATGGGAAGGCAGTCGTCCATCCCCAGGTTATCATTTGCTCAACGCATGTTTACCTTTCCAAAAGCATATTTCCGAGAAAGATAAATAATATATAATATATCTGTGTAAAGGGATAGTGGTCTCGATTACATTGCCACTTTGAATTTTTTGCGTCATGGAGACATAATTAGGAGCGATGTTGGTGGCGTTAGGAGGAATGAGACTGGGTGTATCATTAATACTTATTAAACCTCATTCCTTAACAAGATCGTATAGCAGCCACCAACTATTAAGCCACCAACCTCCTAGAGAAATTCGCGATTTGACCATGGGGCTCAGAAGACGAGCATTATTTTATTGTCGAACAGTTTCATTAGCTTCCGCATAAAGTTTTCTATTATGAAGACGGAAAGGGAAGGGAAAAGTGATAATTCCTAATATAAGTTGGTACAACAGTAATTTTCACTTAACTTTTATTTATTTTCTAGCTTACCTGTGTAATGCTAGGCTAGAATTATTCCACTGGTGTCAGAATTAAACTCGTGCGATTTATATTTTCCTCTATTGTAAGTTTTGTAGAGATATAATTATGACTTTAATTAAGAATGCATTCTTGCTTGTAAGTTAGGTTGGCTGGGTTCTTTGGAGATCTATTGATTCACGCTTTAAAATTTCGATATATTACACAGTTTTTTTTAAAAACTCCAAGTCATGGATATTAATAAGTTCTTGCAAAACATAGTTGATTTAGTATAAGTGTTTACGTGTCGTGGAATTTTATGAATTTCAGGTTTTTTATGGGAGTCCAACGCCCTTATCAGATAGCAAAAACATCCTCTATCTGTAATTTGAGTATTTGTCCTCTTTCGACCAATGAAAGATGAATTTCGACCCCACAAATGCATTTGATTAGGCGTTTGGGATAATTCGTATCATCATTGCGTTGCAAGATAATTTATTATTTGTTACTCAAGAGTTTTTCGGGACATTTTTAGTTTTTATTCGCATTGTTGAACTTTTTATAAGCATTAAAAAAAGTGTGCAAAAAATAAGTAGCCCAGAAAAATTTGGTCATTAATTCGGGGTGTGTGTACTTTGACCAATTTCCACCATAGGCTTGAATTTATATGGCTAATTGCCTGCGTGATGGTCGCGGGGAAGCGAGTGGGTTTTCCACTCTTACCGCAGGAGGAAATTTGACTTATCTCTTTTTAATGGCCTTTCCTTGGTTGCAGAAAAAATATACTTCGCGTGATAGATTGTACAGTGTTCGAACCCATAAGTTTTCAGCAGGAGTGTAGTGGGAAATATATGCCCAGGCATTTTTGAGCTTTGCGGTTTTATTGGCTATTTATAAGTACCGGTTCTTATTCGAGCTGGATGAAGCGGAAGTCAGTTTTTTCCACCTACTTTTCTGGAACCTTCCACAGTTTCTCCATTAGAATCCCTAATTTATTTTCGGAGTACAGGCTTTCAGACGCCACCGGATGCTCCTCCTTAAGTAAAATAATGTGAAGCTTGTGAACTCCATTCCCTCTTTTATACTATATGTCAATAATAATATATAATATTAATAGCATTATTTATGTCATTTATAAAATATTTTCATTTTACGGTGATCCTGTTTAACTTAGAAGCTTCTCTGAATTGAGATTGAAAATGAGAACACAAAAGTATGGTCACGATTTTCTTCCTGATTTAATATGCGGACTTTGGTCTTCTAACAACTGTTTATATATTGCGGTCGACCGATCTCTTTTGAGCAAAATGATTAATTTCTCCAGGGAAGGAGAATTTTAATTAAGAGTCTCTGGTTGTATAATTTGTCAAGTGTTCCAAAAGTGAAAAATAAGTCGAATTTATTTTAAAGGCTCTTTAAAGGATTATATTTCATATAATCGCTGCATCAATTTGTGCAGATTGTGGGAAGGGCATCATGTCGAGGGGGGCTAAGCCAAAGACAGACTTGACTATGGTTCGTCCCTCCTTGACCTCTGAGCTCCAAGCTGAACTTGGGGCGCCTCTTGACTTCAAATTGGTCTGAAAACCACGCCCTATACCCTTACCGAAGGTAATTTGTTGCACGCTTCCGGTGCTGAAGTTGACTTTTCTCAAGGGCGCCTAATAAGACGAAGCCTCCCAGTTGATATGGCCTGACCATAGGGAAGGCTAACTTGGTAAAAGCACATATATGTCGACTATCGATATATTTAAAGGTATCAGGTTGCCCGATCGATGTACGGCAAAAATTACCGAATTGTTGGTTTTTTGCGAGATTTATTGTGCAAAACTAGCTTTATTCATCGCTTTACAATTATACCTGATAGGTTGGTTACAATAGATTTTTATTGTTAACAGGGAAGATACATTATAAAGTTTCTTTATCGATGACTTCATAAAATGCATGTAAAGATAAAGGAAGACTTGGAGTATGGCGCGCCTTAGAGAGATATAAACATATTTTTTTACGTAAAGAGTTTCAGAGATGAGCGCAAAAAAGTTGTTGAAATCGATTAAAAAACTTTGCGAGCATCTGTTTGGCGGTTATCTTCCGGGAGGAGGGAGGAAGAGAGTAGATAGTGTAGCATGAAGGGGGGTAGGAGCAGAAAGAAATAGAGAACGGGATAATTCAGGGCGTTCAGATTTTATACTGGGAGGGAATGTTTAAAAAAAACATGAATGGAGATCAACATGGGTTTATATTAGCTTTCAGGGACCATATAGAACTTTCCTGTAATCGCCAGACTCGTGATGACTCATTTATATCATACCTCTTGGAGGTGGGATTAAACCTGCCCGGCACATATGGGCCCTTCAGGACGGATAGGTGGGATTGGGAAGGAGGAAGGGTGGAGAGAAACACGGCGCCGGCATTAGCCTGCTCTTAAAGAAAGGCTCAAAGGGATCCACAGTTTAACCTCCCATCCGACGGACGAAGAAGAACTTGAAATGCTCTCCACATAGCACACAAGTAGGGACCGGGCTACCTCAGAAAAATCTTTGCCACCAGCGGGATTCGAACACACCTCGGGGTGGCAGGCCAGTACGATAGCCACAACACCAACCCTCAGCTACTATAAAAGTAATGTTAGGTCAGTAAAAAATAGTCTGTGTATCACATGAGCTAAAAGAGAGGAAAACATTTGATTCTTGGCTAGTTTTATAGCAATATATTCATGAAAGACGGGCAAACTTTCAACGGAAAGACTCATTTTACACTTTATAAAACTATAGTTTTCCAAATAATTAATTGTTTACTATGTGTATTAATATCCCTTAGGAATCATTGGTTACATAATCTATTCGCTTAATTTAAGATTGTCTTAAAATGTGATGTATCTCATACGCCTAGAATAAAACTTGGGAATTGATTAAAACACTTTGTAGATTTCGCGGAAAAAGGAGTACAATCGGTTTCATCGCAGAGGTGGCATCCTCAGGTAGCGAAAGCCACCTCAAGACGTCATCCATGTGATGGAACCGGTCGAGCTACATTAGCATTAAAGCAAACGTGTAATCCACGTGTAACGTAAGTTTTTATTTAGTCGTTAATATGCGATTTCACAAGGGTAACCCTGAAAGTATTGTATTGAAGTTTTAAATGATTGCCAAAGTTGTTAATTTGAAAGCGTTTGTTTAGCGTTGACAATGGTAATTACTTGTATTATACCCGGTCAAACTTAAAATTAAATCCACAAGGATAAATTGCCGAAGTTTGAACGCAAGGAGGCTGTGGAGAGAGGCAATGCGGTTATAGCCATATGAAGTATTGCGAACAATGAGAAAATTTCAGGTGATATTCAAATTTCACAGGTGGAGCCAAAGAACAGTAAAAGCTAGGATTAGATTTGCTGACATTTTCCATAGTGGAAAATAGTTATTAATGAGAAGGCGGCATGAGAAAGCTACTGCTCCCTGCTGTCAGTCGCTGTGTCAGTGGGACGGGAGTTTGTTTGATGATTAAAATTTACGAGCTGAGGAATTATTGATGCAGCATATTAAAGATATACATTTTTACAGAGAAAATGCCAACACATTTTTATTGCTCACTTATGTGAGTAATTACAATTAATAATGTCTTAAGGCGCGAGGTCCTTAACCAGAGCATAGCCTTCAATGGTAGCCTGTATCTAAACCCAAAAACTGATGTAATGAATACTCGTCATATTGGCATCTATTCCAAATTATCCTAGAAAAACGGAGGATTATATACGCAAGGGGAATTTAAAATTAGTTTCAAGGTTACTGCTTGAGCCGAACGTCACTCCGAGTGAGATCGGCCTTCTCGTTTTCCACGAATAAGTGTTATTAGACAATGAACGGAGCGATTCCCATACTTCACTTCAGCGTTAGTGCTTTGCCTTTTTCTCTCCGCACGACCTTATCGGCTTTACTTATTTCCTCTATGATGTGTGATGACGCATTTGGTTGAAGAGGAGCCCCCTTTACCTCTCAGCGCCAGCTGTGTCAGCGTGGCTCTTGAGAATCATTTTTATCTCCTCCCCAGACTATCTTGTGAGGTGAATTATTGAATCCATAACCAAGAAAGCATCACCGCGTATGATACTGTGTGGATTTATTAATTCACAGGGCGTGCATCTTGGAATCATTTTTCTTAGAATTCCGAAAAGAAAAACTTTAAGGCAAAAATATTGACGAGAAATTTAATTTCAGAATAGTTTCATTTTTTCGTTCGTTGTAGTAGAGTACCCACGTGTATTGGAACACAAATGAAACTCAAGGAACAAGGGATTGAAGTTTGTAATACAATCATCTCTCCGGGACCAGTTCTGCAGATAGGAGTGAATTAAGTCTGTACTTATCTTTTCTCCATCTCAAAATAGGGAGGAACCTATTTTCCTACGCATTACGCTTCTAGACTGTAGTTAATTTTCATCCAGTTGTTTACTGGTGGAATAATACAAAATAACAGGCTTTAAATATCGTGAAAGAGATTTAATTGTAATACACCGGTTAAGGTAAGTTTCTGATGGACACACCCATACGGTAACAATTTCTTCATTTCCGTATACTTTCTGCCACCCTTCATTCCGTCCAACATGCCTAATCTTTTCTTCCCTCTCCCTCGCTTACCCAAC
>LYUA01000124.1:384689-400881 GCA_002093875.1 Calopteryx splendens
ACAAGTAATTCGGCTACATCTACAAGGCTAGGTTGCGGACGAATAGATAAGAGATGAATGGTAGTTTCTAAAAGATATCGTTGTCGCTAAGATTTAAAAAAATATATATTTTTAATATTCAAGACGTTCCCAACAACTCAGCTTGTATAAATTTTCAGTGGTAGAACATTTTTGATGAATAGGAAGGTTTCGAGTTTTGCAACTTAGCATTACAACTTTTGACAAGTCACTGTAACAAGGTAGCATTATACTTAGCTATAATCCTTTACGGTTCTTGGTTTTGTGCTGTCATATTTACCATCAAGAATTAATCATCCTTAATTTGGCATAATACAGTTTATTTTTCAAAAGGAAAAATTTACCGATTGATTAATCACAATAATATTCTCACTTAAAAAAATACATTACTCAGATTAAGTATGTAAAGATGAAATATAGAACGTTCGCGTTAAATTTAAGTGGTATAAGACAATAATTATCCAACTTTAGAAATAATCACATGCATACTAATTCAAAGCTTGTTAAACACGATCAAGTGTGCATAAAGCCACCGTAGTGAATATGTAAATAGCACGGATCCAATTTTTGGATAGTGTAGTGCGATTGTTTGTGTATTTGAAATCGATGCTATCGTCTCGGAATACCGTAGAAATTTAATCCTTTACCCTTAACCCTCATATTGAGAAATGCATTTGATGGGAATATACGAGTCCCGTTCACAAAGTAAGTGCAGTTTTTGTATGAAATTCAAACTATATTACTGTGTGTGAAGTTTTTTTTAGACAAAAACAGTACTTACCTTTTGAATGCGCCTCGTACTTGGCCGCTTTAATTAAAACTTAAATGATAAGTAGTTACTTGTAGGAAAACGTCATGAAAATATAAAATAGTTGTTTCTTCTCCTTAGTTATGCTACAAATATTATGCGGAGCAAGGTTTTCTCTAAGTATGCATGCGAGCTTCCCAAAGGTGCATGGATGGAATTGACACAGACAGAAAGATATGGAAAATAGTAAATGGATTGCATCAGACGTGGGGATCTCTGAAGTCGTTGCAATAATGTGTATGAGAAAAGAAACCTCTTAATATTATTTTTTTTAATATCTTAGTGTTCCGTCTTCGAAAAACTAGAACCATTGTATATCTGGCCTCTTAAATCAAAGAAAAGAATTTTAGAAAATAGATAAAACTCAGTTTCAGATATCGTGGGAAGTATTGAGGCCCCTCGACATGAGACCGTTAGTATTTAACCCATAGATAGGTTGGTTTGATATTTGAGGTTAATATCGACTTGGACTCATCACCGCAGCCAGACGCGTTACTCACTCGGCGGTCTCGACGGAACCCGGTAAGAGGGCAACTGTTTTTACGTCTTGCGTTAAGGTATTTGAAATTCACGCTCTCAGACTAGGGCCCCTGTTGGCCCCATGTCTCGACATTGGCTTACCATAAATTTCTGGCATCCATAAAATAACATGTCCTTGGTTTTGCTGGGCCTTCTCAGAGTTATCACCCTAATTTTAACCTGGGAACCTCCGGTTAGTAGCTGTGTTCTAGCCATTAGGATGCTACGGACCCGATAATAGATGGGAGACTGATAAAATAATAAATTTGAATTCTTGTTTCCCTTGTACACTTTCCGAGGCCATAAAAATAAGTCAAACACACCAGCTTTTACCATGTGAGTGGATTACTTTACTCTTCTATGGCTGAATCCTTATAGCATTGGCGTTAGTGACTCTTCCTCCCGCCCTTATAACCCAATATTATCAAAACACTCATCTGTATTACAACTACTACACTACTCTTGAGCATGCGATGAAAATTTATGAAATTTTTCGCTCAAAGATTTTAGAATTCGAAAAATCTACAAGGATCAGACACCACATAAATGAAAATTTAGTATGCAATTTTCTCGGTCCTTTTCCTGTAGTGGCACCATATGAAAAATATTTGTCATGTTTCCTAATGTTATCTAATGAAAAATGTCATGACATCCACTGCCACACGCCAAATTCTCCCAAAGGCTTGCATGCAATATTGATCAGTTTAGTTGCAGACTTAATTGAATTTACATTTCCTCAATCAGAATTCTTCTCCTTAAAAAAATGATCTACAATTTCTGTATTCTTCTATGCCATTAGCCAAATCCTGCCAGCCACCACATGAGCGCTCCGCAAAGAGGCCACCAGCCTTGTACCTAAATAAGCATTGTAGGAAATTATTATATATTTCATTTGTTATGCCTGCGTATGCTCGAGCGCTTCTTCTCGTATCTGTTGTGATTACGAGATGTGCGAGAAAAAAAACGAGTATTTTAATGCATTAAGGTGGGCCTCTTATTTCTCTCCTTTTTTTCGGTTGGTGCGATCTTCGGATTTCGTGCACGGCTCTGAAAGTTCCCTCGGTACCAGAAGTAACATCGCGTGCCCTGTTTCTTCCGGGCTTCCTTCCTAGTTTCTGTAACAACCTTGTAACGCTTTCTGATCGCAACGTCACATATTTCGTAACGTATTCATTCCTTGCCTCGCGTGCCATTTTATACGCTTATTCTTTGAATTTTTTAGTGCACAATATATTACCTAGGAAAATTTCCCTCTTCGAAATACTTTTTGCTACCCCATTGTGGAAATCGAGTTATTTTTAGAGTTTTATTTACATTTTAATGTGATTCGCATTACCGTGGGAGTAGGTAACGACTGCGATAACTGCTGGATAGCTAGCTCCCACTGTTGATGTGCTATTAAGGAGGCCGCGGAAACGACTCCACGACCTTGACTTGATGGCCTCCTTCCGCATCGCGCTGGCGCTGGTATTTCGATAATGACAAAAATTATCCGTTTGCTCCCGTGAACATGCCAAACTGTTATTTTTTCATTGAAAAAGAAATAGACGTCTGAAAAATCAACGTTGGCGGTAAACCGTCAGGCCTTCTTCCAATTTCGCGCCTGACCTGGGCGATGAGTTAGATTCTGAACCCATCATGGATTCCATCAACCTTCACCAGCGTTCGTCCCAACTTTGATAAAAGCGTCTCTATTTTTCCGATTCTCCAAGGCGAAGAGAACTGGGATTCTATTCTTCCTTCTGTCACTCCAGGTAGAAACTTCCAAGTTTTCTCTCTCAAGGTTCGTCCGTAGGAAAATGGCTACTATTCTTTTCTACACGTCCGTATGTTAGTTTTTTTTTTAAATTAGGTTTCTCGGTTTCCTACTGCGCGACTCTTCACGGCCACATTTTCTCCTTTGTCCTCTTTGTCATGTTGTTAAAGTGTTAAATGAAATGGCAGATTTTCTGGTTCGAAGGGAAATATGTGAGAGTGAGCTGTATTGTTTAAAAAATTAGGTGAGATTCTCCAGAACCAACGTGAACTACTGGGAGGAGAAAATTGATAAAAAATATTCATAAGATTTTCTTTGCGATTTTTTCGTATTGGCTGAGGATAAGCTTGCCAATTCTTATTATTGTCGCGCTAATGATGAGGAAGGATTGTGACTGACTTTATCATTAACTTACTGGTAAAAAAACTAACCAGTTTTGTGAATATATTTGTTTAGCAAAAAACGGTTTTAATTTAAACGGGAATAACCTCTAAATTGCCCTATTTTTTAAAATTACTTTTATCTTACCAATAATCCGAAAATATAAAAGGCGGATGCCTAAGCCTTTTTGAAAGAGCTGAGCGTACGTGCAGTAATAAAAATTTGCATCTATAAGTTTACTAATAAAAGCTTACGGCAGCCATAGACGCTTACAACGCCATTAGGATGTGACGAGTTAATTATTACTCATGCAGTATGATAAAAATTTATGGATTTAAAAGTAGAAACTGAGCTTGGCTGCCTACAGTCAGCAAAGAGTTTCAAGCTCTCTCGTTGAGCGTTGTACGGTTTCCCCTTGAATCTATAGTATAACGCTGGCTTTGAAACCTCTTAAAGGCTCAGTGACCTCTTAAAGGAGTCAATGACAGGGAAATGCGGCTCGCCAGTCCTTAAGTACTTGACATTCCGACCGTAGACAAGAAAAGGTCGCCTACCCGTGTTTTCGTATTTTTCTGCGTTACAAGTAAAATACATCATGGTTTGTTTAAAAACGTAGAATAATGTTGCTGTTTGAGGAGTGTAACATTAATTTCTAAGTATTAATGTATCCGGAAAATGAGAGCTCGTTTTACAATGGAATTATCAGGAGCCAATAATTGTTTTGACTAAAAGTTTTTCTAAACAAAATTTTTAAGGTACCTTTTTAACTCAGTCAAATACCAACTTGGAACAAACGGAATGACGCAATAACTTTTACCCTCCTCCGTCATCCATCTCTTTGCAAGGTCCTTTTTCCATATGGCAGATCGGGCCCTAGGGTCTCAACTCTTTTGAAATAAAGTTTTCTCTCCTTCACTTAAGCTACTATCCGTTTCTCCCGCTATACCGGTCGTTTTTCCCTTCCCTCTCGTTTATTTTTTTTTGTTTATATCACCTTTCCCACAAACTCTCCATCTCCTTCACCCATATCCCTCTTTCCTCATGGCCTTAACTCACATTTCCCTTCCTCTCTTTCCTTTTCCCTCAATTTTCTTTACGCTTCTTTAACCTCAATTTCATTCGACCCCACTCCCCGAGTCTCCGAAGGGAGGGTAGGCTTCCGAAAAAATAAATGTTCATTATTTTTTTCCTTCCTGAACCCTTCCACCCGAAATCATACCGTAGCACCGGCTCATATTCCATCCCACTTCGAAAAACATTATCATTCTTTACTCTCTCTTTCTCTGTTCCCATTTTTTCGTGTTCCTTTCCCTGAGACCCATATTTTATCTTCCGCCTCCATCCGCAATTCTTACAATCTTCCCGGAGGGAGGCACCCAAAATGGCACAGAATGGTTTCTCCGGCAGCGCTGAATGGAAAGCTAGGAGAAATATTCGGAATATGTAGCAGTGCAACTGTAATGGAAGAACAATAGCTCAATTGACGGTGTTCTATCCGGTGAAACCTTTCGTGAAATCAAGAAGAATATGCACGCGCAGCGGGAGGCGATGTGGTTGTTGAAGTGAACTCCTTCAAGTACGGAACTTGGATCACTAAAAGTCACTTTCTGCCTGAAGGATATGATTGGATGAAAATCAATTCCTACTCCGTGACTAATGCTTAAGCGTAATTACTTCCTTTTGGCCACCAAATTATTTTTCCGATGCATAAAACTAAAAAAAATACTTTAAATACTCATTGTGGTTGTTCAAAGCTCTTGTTCAATTTTTTAAAAACCAATAATGGGATGTGGTATCTGCAGTTTTTCTTTGACCCCAGCCAGTATATTTACGGAGTGCTTCATTAGTAGCATCTAATAGGTTCAGTCCATCATTTAAAAGCGGAGTTAAAAAAATTGAAAAAATGCCAAAAGTACAAGCTGTACATGCTGAGAGACTAATGAAGAAAAAGAAAAGAAATGTACTACGGTAGCGTTAGTATTAATTCGTAAAATACTAGCACTCTATTCTCTCCATAAATATTCCATGAAGTGGTGATATTTATGCTCATAATTTCTTTCTACATTTTTTTTCTGTCTTCGCCAAAAGAAGAGGGAAAAATGAAATCCTTCGAGAATATCTATATATTATATTTTCTACTTGCTTTCTTATTTACTTAGGTGTTGGGAATAGCTAGGTATCTTCCCAAAAAGGGCATTTTAAATTTCATAAAATGAGTATTATCTTTGTTTTAAGCTGGAAAGGGCAATTCACACCGGAAAATTTCTTAATAATAATACATCTTCTATATGAGAGCGTCACTGATACTGGATTTGAATCATTCTCCTTCATGGGAATAAATGAATCCCCTCTTTTATAAACTTATCGGGTCAATTTTGTGTCAAGATAGAATATTCATAATATTATTGTGGCATTGAAATCTTTAAGAAAGTGGTCTGTAGTTATTACAAATTCTGGTTAGTCTCGGAACCTCTCCAAAAAATAATATCTCCCTTGAATAAGTGTAGAAATTAAAGAACAATAAAAGGTATTTTTTCAATTGCAATCATCTATATGTTATGTATTCGTAATTACCTTATAGCTGGGACAGGAAAGTATGAGGAATGCCGAAGAGTGAATTTAATGTTATGGCGAGGATGGGTCGAGGAATGAGAAAATAATAGGAAAAAAGTTACTTTGCTCTTAAATCGGGCAGAAACCGTTCAAGTTTTGTGGCAAACAGAGTAATTGACTGTCTAGTCAATCTATGTCATTCAACCCCTGAGTAAGTTGATTTATAATTAGAGATAACTGAGCTCTGCATGATTGCCTGGTGTTCACCGCGTTCGCTGGCTTGAATTGACAACAGTTAGGCAATCAGCTGGCGTCTTCCGCGTCCGAAAGATTTCTGCAGTTTGCGCCGCCGGCCGTCTCGTCTCGTTGTTGCTCTCTGATTGATTGGTTGCTGGAGAGTTCTTTTCCACGCACTATGCAGTGTGTACCCGTCTTCTCGGTTGAAATTTACGGGCGTTTTTACTATTTCGATTGGCTCTCTTATCAATCTCGAAAATATCGCTTCTCTTTGGCGATTACTCGCGATTCCTTAAAATTTATCTCGTGCCCTGGTTCGCTCCATGCATGCTCGGAGACGGCAGATAAGCTCTATCTTTTTTCTCCGTGGCTCTCTGGTGTACTTTCATTTTGGCAGCTATTGATGTGAAGGTTTCACCCATGTAAGACTTCCCGCAGGAGCATGGAACCCGGTATACTCATTCGTTTACACTTTGCGGAATTTTGCCCTTAGGCGTCGTCATATTGCTCACAGTTACTAAAGCATAGGCCAACATCCCTTTCATAAGCAGAAACCTCCGAACGTGCTTTAGAGTAAACTGATTATTGATAAAATTCTTCTCTTCGTGACCTTCAATGAAATAAAATTTTTATTCGCACTATAAGTTTTAGGGTGGATAAATTGTGAAGATGGAGGACATCGACTACCTCTCTACATACTACAATCCCTCCAGTTTCATTTTGGGTTCATTTACTGATATTCCTTTCAAATGAGCAAAGAATGAGCAAGGATTACACGCACTGAATCATGGACATGCATAGGTACTTGTGTGTGTGTGTATGTGTGCGGAAGAAATCTTGAAAGACTATTTTTTATTAAAGAGTGGTGTTTGCATTTTTTATTTATGCATGTCGAGATTCAAGACATACACGGACGTTTTACCGTAGCCGCATTATACTCTTATGTTGAATACATGAAAATATTTGTTTCACGAGTATTAATCAGTATATCACAGGCAATTCGCTGCTATATCATCCATTTAAAAGTATTTACTTATAAAGGACAATACCAGATATATTTTAAATTACGGTCACTGAATTAATTTTTGTTATTCTCTTTGATGAATCGAATCTTTAGATTTGCGGATTGATTATGCTAAAAGTAAAAGAAGTAGAAGAATCTCTAAGCAAAATTAGGATTCATTAAAGTTTTAAAAGATAAATATTACCTTATTTTGCCCATATGGTCAATGGGAGAACGAAGTATGCAAAAATTTAAATCCAACATTTTCGGTCTTTCATAAAAAATCTATTCAGTGAGCATTGAAATCCATTAATGTAGTCGTAATTGGTTCCGCTGATGAAACCGATCTCGATTTAGATGCAAATACTGAGCAAGTGCTGCTTCAATTAGGGTCGCGTGCAATGCGCAGAAACGGATAGAATAATGGGACGACTCCTCCGTTTCCCCAGTTCGATCGATGATGAAGGTCTAGCGTCGAAACGTGTGCATGAAAAACGATTTGCATATACCTTTGAACACCTTAGAAACAATAGCGCCTCCGCTTGGCGCTCTTTCCGCTAGCACAAGGTTCTTTTGTGGCCATAGATGCTTCATTAACCAAACAAAATATTGTTGGTAGCGCTTAAAATCCCAATAGTCGGTCTTTCGTTGGAATAATTTAGGTGCTTAGAGGTGCAAAGGTACCCAACGAAGCACTTCTACGTAGAAGTGCTTCGTTGGGTTATACAAGGGAAATAGTGAAAAGAAACGCTAATTCATTTCTGAATAAAAATGCTTAAAAGAATGTCAAAAACAAGCGAAATTTAGAATTATTAAATTTAAATATTTGTTTGAGACTCATTTATTCATTTTTAAGATTTCTCCGCTTGCCTATTGGCTGCACCTCAAGCGCGTTTTGCTTTCGAAAATTGAGCGACTTGAATTTTTCATTTCAAAAATGTCTCCACTGTGCTCGTAGCCTTACGTCAAGAGGCTGTAAAGAGAACTCGGGTAATTATTAATCGTTAAAAAAAATTTAAAGTGTAACCACCCAAAACATTCAGGAACATTGATGCTTTATTATTACCTTGACAAACATTTTCCTATACCTTCCATGATTCACTCCGAGGTAATCCTTTACTCATCAACCATCGGTTGATCGCACATGCTGACTCATCGGCTCTTGTCAATTAATTATTTATTGGACAGTTGAGCTTATATTCTAATGTCATAAGGAAATTTACTTAGGTGTGTATTTTCGATAACATCATGACGAAGGAATTCAGTTGAACGGCTCCATCGTAGGTGACGTTTTTTTCTGGGCCCCTTATGCCCAGCTAGACTAAGTACGTTTTATATATTTTTCAAATTGCTTTCTCGCAAGTTCAAATTTATTTTCATTTAACTCTTTTAGTGTTTCTTTTTAATTTTTCTCCCGAGGGCTGACTTCCATGATAGAGCAAGAAGTAGATGTTTTTTTGGACTTTGAATGCAAAGAGAATTTGAGCACCTGCATTTTCGCCTGCAGCCAGAGTAGGTACTAAAATATTTGTAGGAATCTTTCAGAGTGAATAGTAGTTGAAGGAAAATGGTGAGACGAAAATTGTATTTCGCAGGAATCGTGTGGATTGAAAAGAAGTAATTACAGCTGAATTTCGTTCATTAAAAGAAGGTAAGCAATGGACAGAGTGTTCATGTACATGAAAAATATATGGCTGGTTTCAAATTCTTATAGAAATTAACCCTTAAAATTAAAATTAAGTATTGACCTTAAGTGTTCATATTTCTTCGAGGTTTGTGAGGAGCAATAAGAAAATAAGCTATGTGAAACTGGGCACCCTACCCTTATGTGTGAATTTCATACGCCCTTGGGCTTAAAATGGGCGAGCTCTACCCTCACCTTCCAAACCAACCTTTTGGTTGATTACTGAGGTTTTTTATTATAATAATTCTTAATTAACAGTCATATATTTTTACTATGAAATTGCTTCGCTAGCCGTGAAAACTTCATCCTTGAAACAATAGTCCTCAGGCAAGAAGTGTGTTACCACTGAGTAGGTCACAGGGATCACAATTTTCATTTCTCCAATACTTGTTTTCTCTTTCGCATGAGGTTAATGGGGGTTGCAGTGATCAAAACCATAAAGTTGATACTCGCGTCTATGTATCATCTTGTTTTAGTCCTGCGCTGATGTAGGGGATTCTACTGTTAAAATAGCAACAAAATGTCAGAAATTAGGCCCATTCAAAATAATTAGCTCCCCAAAAATTCAATATTTATTGATAGAACTGTAGTAATTTATTTTGAAAGTACCTATTTGATCCATTTAGAATATCATCATCACTATTTAAATTTTAAAATTGTTTACTGCAGGTTACCGTTCTTCCCTATGTAACAGTACCTCTCGTTAGCCAATTTAAATTTTCCGTCTTACTTTGGTTTTTATTTGGCCCTGTTATTTATCACTTGGTCATCCTCGTGGAACCCAACCCAACCATTTCTTACTAACCATTATAACGCAGAGATTTTCTATAATGTGATTCTTTTATATTTCGCGCCATATTTATTTCATTTACCTCTTCTGTCTTTCTCTATACTTCCTCATTTGTCACTTTGCTTGCCCATCTGATTTTGAAGGCTTTTATTTTTTTCTGGTCTCTTTTTCCAGTAATCCACGTTTCTCATTCATGGAATGCTACTTCATATGAATGATTTACTACAATATTCTTGTTTATAGCCATATCTTCTGGAGTATATATCGGAGAGCCCTATATTCTCGGTATCCTTCTGTTATCCGCCCTTTTCATTGCTCATATTTCACTTCCGTAGAGCAAAACTGGGGATACCATTACTTTTTTAAATTTAAGCTTCGTTTCCTTCCTTGCTATTTTCTTCAGGGTCCTTTTAATTGTGTCAAATATCATCTAATATTTATGCAATTTGTTATTATTTGTACTATTTTGCTAATTAAATTTCCCATATAAGTAAAGGGGCTAACTCATCCTATCATTTGTTGTTGATGACAATTTTTGTTCTTACTGGTTCTGCTAAATAGAAAGTAATTAATTTTGTTTTACACTTTGATATTGTCATATTATATTCTTCGAAAATCATCTCTAACTTAAATATAGGTCGTTGATGCGCATTCCCAGTGGTTTGGATAATTAACCAGTCCTGCGCAAACAGTGGTATATTCAAAAATGTCTTTGTGCCAATTTAAAAGCCCCTTACGATACTAGTTTACTTATTCTTTTGCTTTACATGTTTCCGTGCTCTCATGATGTCATCAATTTATAAATTGAAAAGTATGAGTGACAGTGGATGTCATTGCTTGACTCCTCGGTTCGTAATTTATTCTTCTGGTACTCTACAATAAATTTTTAATGCTATCGTTGTATTGTTATAGAGCTGCTATTGGTGCCAACTTCTTTGAAGTAGTTGCAATAATTTTTTTATCTACTCAGTCAAATGCTTTTTCAAGCCATCCAATTATGTGCGTATCTCAACTACGAGTACATTTATATGAGTTTCTTTGTTTAAATCACGGTGTTTTTCAATCAGAGTTGAATTATATATGTATTATATATACAAGACCTCTCTTTTCTAAATCCATTTTGTTCTTCTAATAGGGTTTCTTATAAATGGCACTAGGCGGTTATTCTTAATTTTTTAATAGATATATATTAAAATGCGTATTAGTTAGACTAGATCTCTATAGATCTTACCGTCATTACTCTTTCCTTCTTTGACGATGGATATAACTTGGAAACTCTTCCTGGCTTATGAGATTAGATGAAATTTCCAACGCACTTTAAAAAACTATAAAGTAAAATTAATTTTAACATAAATCCTCCATGTTAAAAGTCTCTCCCATCTGGACCATTCGATTTTCGGTCGAATCGGAATATTCAGTCGATTCATAACTTCATTGATTTCTTGAATCGTGGTATTATTCACCTCTTGTTCGCCAGCTTCGTGTTCTGCTCATTTTTCTTCATTATTCAACACTATTTTATAATGTTCTATCAACTCTTGCTTGGGAATTATATTGAGTAGTGCTATACCTTTCTCAGATTTTAATTAATGTTTTATGGAGTTCTACGCTTATTATTGTCTGCCATACAGATCATGATTTATTATATTTATACATTTTTGTCCATGTGCTCTTCTCACAAAGCTCCTTGCCCGATTCTTCTTAATCTTATAATCTGCAGTTTTTGTCGGTAAAGTTGGGAAACCACTTTCTTATCTTCTATTGATTTACCAATTTAATAATTCCAAATTATCATTCTCCTATCCCTTCGCATATGTTATTCCCCAGTCTCGTTCCCTGCATTTTGTATATGTGAATCCTTTTCTATGCTGTCACTTAAATTTATTCTATTTGGATTTATGTTCACTCTATCTTGGTGTAGTTACCGTATTATTTTGTCCTGCATCTATACTTTATATATTGTTCGTCCTGCATCTATACTCTATTACTTCATCTATCTTTACTAATAGCTTCCTCATTCTCTATTCCACGTTTTTTTATTTTTTTTCAATCTGGCGAGCAAAGCTGTTTAACTGTAACTGTTTCTGTAAGTTTCTGTAGGCCTGACTAGATTTCATTATACTTTTGTACACAGAGGTAATGACGTAAAGTATGCCGTTAAAATGCTGACATCTTGCAGTTAACCATTGTAGAGCCTCCTCCACCTCGTTCAAATATTCAAACCGATGTGTGTTGTTGTCTTCCAGTCCTTCATCGATTGCTTTATAAAAAATTCCAATTATGGCCAATCTTATCTCTATATTCACAATTAAAATATTTAGGGTGTTTTTCAATTTCAGTTGCTTCTGAAACTTTGCGATACATTTTTATCTTGTCTCGGAGGCAGTTTTTCTCCTTTCTTTTATGTTCAGGACTTGAGCTGATATGATGTTATTGAATTGCAACGGCGGTTAAGAGCCCGCGGGCATATTTATAACGGCTAAGAAACGTGTACAGACCCGCAATATGGTACTTCATTCCCGATGATGTTCCCAGCATAGGACGCAAAACATAGCTATCGATTTAATTAAACGTTCAGCGATGCGGAAAAAATTTTTTCGCTAAAACTATTTACATCTTTCCACTAACTTACTGACGTTGGAAACTGTCATTCACTCGCCTTACATTCTAAATAGGTATGTGCAGTTCCAATTCCAGCATCCAGTTTTACCTAAAAATGTTGACTATGGCAAATTCGTCTTTTAATCTACAAGAGACTAATGTTGTTTTCTTGCTTGTGCTGCAGACAGTGATGCACTATGTTCCAGACATTGGTATATTAAGCTAGACTCGTTGTCTTCGATTGCAAACAGGCACGATCTTATAGCAAACGTAGTCCCAGAGAACGAGTATTTATGCGAATAACATATTTTGAGGTTCATAAATTCCTGCCTGCCACACCCAACTGGTAATGAAATCGCAACATAGTTTGAAATGCGCAAAATAAATGCAACAGGAATTAGGAAAGGTGAACGTCTTAAACTCTCTCGGAGACTGTTTTGTATTTTGCACTATTTTTCATTATTTTGAGAAGTCACTTCTTGTGTCCTAGTTTACATTTTCATTATTGAACTCACTCAGATTGACTTTTTGATCAAACTTTTTACACTCGTAACCAAGATGCTCAATATTGAAAGTAACTTGAAGGAACTGAAACATGAATGGGTTTCAGGTTAAAAAACGGGAATTAGTACACTGAGAAGCGTTTTCATATAGCCTCCAATAGACCTATAAACAGAATGTAATCTTTCTATGAGTCTTTCATTTAATCCCATCCATTCATTTACTTTCGGCTAATCTTGGAACCCGTATCCCTGCAATAACGACAGAGACGAAGATCAAAGGCGTGTCAGATGCATTGATTTTTTTGAAATGTTACTGCGAGTCCCTTTATTGGAACCTCATTTATCTCTACGCTTAACTATTTCTTATTTTAGGATCTTCTCCTTGGGTCAGCGCTCCTTACACTTTTCCCTCCCTGTCTCGTCTTCATCTTCTCTCTCTTCATCTGTCCGAACCCTTCCTGTTTAGATACGCCACCCTTCTCGGCGCGAGATTACTCTGAACGTCACTGTGCGTACAGTCTTAGACCCACATCTATATGCAGTTTGTATTACTTTATTTCCTATTCTCATCCCTTTTTTGAGTTAACAAACGCTGTGTGCAAGAATAGCACATTGCGACTACCAATCCATCGTAGGATACAGAAATAATTACTTCATTTGAGGTGAAAGCTAAATGCACTGGAATTTGTGGAACCATTGCAATATTTATTGTGTTTAGGAAAACAACCATGGAACTTAGAAACTCAATTCTAAAATCTGGTACATATCACATGTTGAAATAATGAAAAAGATCCTTGAGTACACTGCGCTCTTGTATGAGACGGGATTCAAACCCACGACCTTCCGAGTTAGTCGTCCGTTGGTTTATTTACCGACCTGTGGGTAATGGAAGACATTAATTAAGTGCTACCCTTTTATACTAACCTCAACTTCAACAATCTCAACAATATATATATATATATATATATATGCTATCTTATCGGAAATAAAAAGAATTATTTATTAGCATAGGTAATCAACCAATTGATGGTAGGTTATGTAATAGCTGGTAGTGATCGTTCGAAATCTTATTTAAATAGGTTGGTTGACTAAGATAATTGGCAGTAAATCTCGCAAGATCATTTTTCGCTGAGATTTTACGAACTGGCTTGACGTAGACCCACCCCTTCGTGACAAGGGGAAAGAACATGGATAAATAGAAAATTGGACTTGTGAAAAAAATCTGCGAAATTTGACAGCCACAATATCGCTTTCATTCGATGATTTAAGATTCAGCAGGCCTGTTGCCCCTCGGCTCACCGGTCGCTGTCTTATCTCAATCACTCGTTCTCCGAGGCAATAACCTAACCTTTTCATTTCCTCCTCCCTCTCGTCACATTCATAAAACAAAGGGAGGCATAGTAGGGGGCTAAAAAAAAGCGAGAGAGTCATCGAATAATTTGTTTCCATGCAACTCCGTCCTCTTCCCTACCCCCTCCTGAAATGAAACACCTTGAAAATTTCCGAAAATACGCGTTCGATCGCCAGAAATCCGGTAACCTTGGGAAAAAATCTTCGTTATTCTATATTTTTTTCAAAGAATGTTGAGGATTTCGGATGGCTTGAGTTCTCGCGTATCTCGTAAAATGCCAATTTTCTTTCATGGCAGATTGTGTACGGCTAAAAATGCCTCCGAGGTACTAGCAAAATATCAGGTCCTGAAAGCCATAGTTGTTTAATCTATTTTCTCGTAAAATTTCGTTATTGAAATTGCTTTTTCGTTTAAGAGCATGATCGTGTTTTTCATGATTTCTCAAGCTGTGCTGGGTTTTCAGACAGTTTAATTTTCTGACATATTCCCTAGTTTCAGAACTCTTCGTAATCAACGCGAAAGTTGTGTGTCCAATCCATGGAACGAAAAAGAAAATAGGGAAGGGAAAGAAAACTTAAGGAAAGTTTTTGAAAAATATATTAATAATTTTTACTTTATTCAATTCAAGCGTCTTGTGTTGATGACGTTACAATCACAAATTATGTCCTCGAAAGAGCCAGAAAATAAAATGCTTGTCACGACTGGAAATTCTCGTCGTGTCCTGTCCAGTTTACGAATAATATCTCCCATTATATTCATTCTCTTTTTATAAATTCCCATTCCCTGATTCACTTTGTCTTGCGGGTTGCAAGTTTGGCGTTTTTTAATGTTTCGCAACAGTCGGACTTTTATGATCACCCTCAATGGTTCTTTTGACTTTAGTGGTTAGTAATGTAGGGAAAGAAATTTAGTTTCAGAATAAGAAAAATGCAAGAAGATGCCTTTTTGTAAAACTGTTCAATAATCTCACACTCGAGGAATTCCGACTCTGTACCTTTTATCGCCACCATTTTCTTCGTAATGAATACATTTTCACAATACATCTTCGCCTTTACTTAGCTACTCATAATTAATTTTTACCCTGGACTGTAAAGAGTCAAACCACATTGCATTGAAGTCTAGATAGATTACCTAGATATTTAATTTTTATTATTTCATTATTAAAAATTTAAGATTAGAACTTCGTTATTTAAACTTTCATTAGAATTTTATTATTAATAAGTAAATTATTTTATTTCGAGATTACTCTACGCACGATTTTGTCGGTAAATAATGGGAGTATGATAACCTCTGCGTAAGCCTAAGGGCATAATCTTTGCTTGAAAGGAATATAATTGCCTATAACTAAATCTAAAAAAATAAATAAACTTACTCCAGATACGCTACAATGTTTAGCGGGTATATTCCTCGGAGACCTGATGAAATTACTACTTTTAGACATCTAAGATTTTATGAATTATAAAACCACAATAAAATGATAACTTCTGCCAGATAGCGAGTAATAGATTACCTTTGATGGGTTTAACATAATATTACTATTTTTAAACATCAATAATAACAAACAAGATCTGAGTTATTTTCTCCTTAACCTAATTTAAATGCCGTACGCAATAAAATTGAACAATTTTATGCAACTTCAGGGTGTTGACACCATTTGATCATTCATGTAATCAAAGTACCCATAAAGTAGCAAGATTTGCCTGTAACATCATTCAATTTTAGAAATTAAACAGGTAGCGAATTATTTGAGGAATTATGAAAATTAGAAAAAAAAATTCATTTTTTATTGCGAAAAAAAATGCAGTGGATTCCTGAACTTTGTCTTTAATCTAATTGCTCATATAAAATTGATGTCTTTTATTGATGTAAACGGAATAATGACTACACCATCCGTTCTGAAAACAACCGTGACAATTATTTGCAAATACTTGCGGGGCATCAACACATTATTCCTGTGTTTAGATATTGTAGTGGGATTTTAAGGATAT
>LYUA01000124.1:439291-451556 GCA_002093875.1 Calopteryx splendens
ATGTGTGTGTGTATATATATATATAAATATATATATATATATATATATATAAATGTGTGTGTGTGTGTATATATATATATATCCACTCGTGAATTATAAACAAATATTCCTCAAGCTCGAGAAAAGGAGGCTTGATTAGCAATGAAATAAAAGCGGATAAAAGGGATTGCTTTAGAAAAACACGGCCATTTATGAGAAGGTGGGGCCGGAAATTTTTAAGCATTGCCTAATCAATGTGGAAGCATAGATCCGGCGGCTCGTGTCACGAAGCCATCCCCACGCACAACCCGTGCTTCTCTCAAATCCTCCGCCGCTTTTACCGAGCCAATATTTACATTCCTGAGCGGAGATTACTTGGAGCGGCTCGCCTCCGCGCTCTTGTGGACGGAGCAGTGGGCGGAGAGGGGATAAGAGAAAAGAATATGGAGCAAGGGGCACGCGAAACCCTTGCCGAGAATGAAGAGCACATGAAGAAAGAGAGAGGGGGGGGGTGAGGGAAGAAAGAGGGGCGTTTATGACGCTCAGGGGGGTTTACATCGCCTCGCCGCATTACCCTTCTTATACACCCGAGGAGAACCTTCAGTGAGCATCCTTCTCGATTTAAATCCTGTATAATCCTCATTTGAGAGTTTTAATTTCCACCGTTGTGCGGCTTAATCGTGTTTACTCAACAAATAAGGCAAGAAATAATTGATTCACTTTCTCATTCAAATTGTATAAGTTACACTTTTAATGTTAAATTAAATAAATTTTAAATGGTAAACGTACCTGCAGAGAGGAAGGGTATAATGCATCGAAATTATAGGAATTTGTAATGTCTGTTATTACAGGGTTGAGATAACCTTTTTTTGACCCGCGGGTCATGTAGTGACACTGGTATGATGTGAAATCACAGTGGCGGTTATTGTGTCAGGTGTAATGCGGGAAGTATGGATTCCGGGGGAGTGTTTTCACGAGATGGATCACTCCGTGACACGTTCGCTGGATGGAGTTTGGTGTTCGACGGGATATGCCCGCCCCGCGAGGCCTCCTCTCTCCAAGAGTGCGCTATGGATTTCTCTGGTAGGGGTTCCCAAACGCTTTTTACTGCCGCCTTCCTTGACCATCACATTTTTGTTGTTGTCCACGTTTTATGAAAACAAGTTGGCGCTGAATTTCATAGGTGAGGAATTATAAGCGGTTGGTACACAGGGCAAGAAAACTAGGTTCAGGGACCTCGGTAACATAACCCAAGACAAGAACTCTAAAACAAGAGCATTTCTCGATACGTAGTGACTGGTAGCATTTCCTGTTAATTTTTGGTATAGTAAAACGTTATAAAGGTTGGTGTTTCAGGACAAGAACACTGGGCACCGACATCTTGGCACGAGTACCTTGGGCTAGGAAACTGGGTATAAATACCTCGGTACCATTACCTGAGACAAGGAACCTAGGTATTTATTGGTATCAGTACTAACCCTTGGGCAGAGTTTAAGTTAATGTTTATTTTGAGAAACAACTTATGTGTAGGTAGTTAATCAAAACTAAAATCACCAGAGTTACTGATTTAAAAAAGTTGGATAAAACACTATTCAATACTAATCGTCGTTTAAAATGCCGATAAATAATATAAATACTCTCACAAACAGATATAAAATACCTGTTTGTGAGAGTTTCCAGTTTTTAATAAAAAAATTAGAATTTCCAACTGTATGCTTTTCAGTTGTCTTCTTATTTTTGATGCGTCTCCTGGATTAATACCATTTTCCCTCATCGACGTACAATTAGGGAAATCCCTAGGACGAACATGATAGTGGTTTTAGTCTACTCACTGTTCATGCTAGATATTAAATATTTATTAAACGTTCTAGAACTTAAGGTATAAGAAGTTTATTGCTTAGGTATTAGTTGTCCCCAACCCCTTGTGGCATGAATTTCCTAGGTCAATTTCAATGGAAAACATTTGTTCTCTCACTGTGGTCGTGACAACTGATTTGCTCCGCTTTACGGCATTGCTCATAGTTCCTTCTCCTGACTATTTTTTTAATTTTTTCTACCACTCTCTTTCCTACTCTCTCTCTCTCTCTGTGTACCGTCTCCCTTCCTTCTCTTCTCTACCCACCGCGCGTTCTGGCTTCTGCCCGGAAATGACGAACGTGAGGTGCTTCGGAACGGCTGTCTCCAATCGCATTCCTCGGCTGGCCCAACTTGTTTTTTTTTACGCCGTCGGCATCAATTCTCTTCTCTCTCTTTTCCACCTTTCTTTTATCATTTTTTCTACACGGGACAATCTTGTGAACGATGAAAAAAAACACACGTTCTCCTTTTCGGTATCCTTCCTTTTTTTTTTTCTATTTCGAGGGTGTCGAACGAAGAGATGGTGCTCACTTGCTCCTCCCTCCTGCATACATTGCCATCCGTTTGAATACGGAACGTCTCACCGCGTTCAAATTTTGATAATTTACTGCGATCACGTTGTTCTAGGTACCTCATCATTATCATTGTCTTTTCAATTCTAAGATTGGTAGACTGCCGCCGTCCATTCTTCACTATCCCATGTCAATGCCCTCACTTCACAGTAGGTCTTCCTTCTTACACCTCTCTTTTTTTGTCCTTGGTTTACATCCCTTGGTCTTCCCCGTTGGACTTTCCCTTCCATTATTTTCCTGACAAATCCGTTGTGTCTCATGGTGTGACCAAACTATCTGGTTATTCTTTCCCGTATGGATCCCCATATGGTCTTTTCCTCTTCTGCTCTTCTGTATACTTCCTCATTTCTAACTTTATTCCTCCATTTGACCTTCAGCAATCGTCTCATACATCAGGTTTAGAAGAGTTTTATTCTTCCCTGCTCTGTTTTTCCGATGGTCCGTGTCTTTGATCCATATAAGGCCACTCTCCATACGAATGCTTTGATGTACTCCTTCCTTGTTTGTAACGTTATCCTCTTTGAGCATAGCAGTTGCCTCTGAATCATAAACGCCTTCTTGGCTTGAGGTATTCTGCGCTTGATGTCCGTCGAACTTCTTCCATTCTTACTGTCATGTTTCTTCCGAGGTAGGAGAATGATTCCACTTGTTCTAATTTATCTCCTTATAGTTGTGCGCCTGCTGTCAGATTTCCCTTCAATGCATCATGCAATTTCATCTACGAAGCAGGTCCTATCAGCTCTTGATGGTCATCGAAATAAAACTCTTTCGAATCCACGAGGAAGCCGAATTTCTTTGAGAGGAATGTCGTTTTCTTGCAATTTTTTTTGGCTAAAAAGGACACCGGGAGCTTTTAATAACTTAGGTGATAACGTTCCTTAGACTTTGCCCAGCTTACCACTCTCACGCTTACCAGTGCAAATTCAAAATTCAGCTTTCTAACATATCTTCCAAAAGTATTATATATATCTATATGCACAACAAAATCCACACAACATGCAATGCGTGGCGTTTAGCTGGGTATAGTTATTAAAAAAATCGATTACACCTAGTTCCCACACGAACTAATCCTCAGACTTACAATTCCACGGTGGCATAACGTTTATTACATCATAGAAATATGCAGAGATTTTTAGGATCTTAAACTTTACGTTTTAGATTTGATACCATTACCGATTAAGAGAAAAAAATCTTTTCTAGATTATGTACTTTTATTATATATATATATAGTTCATTGATGCAAGTGGGGTTTGTAAGTTAGAAGTATATAGGCACAGCAGGCGAATGAAAAGTATTTATTTCCCTACTTTATTGAATTTGAGTTGAGGGTTTCAGTCGGAGTTCTTGGTATTTATATATTTTTTTCTGGCTATGATCCTGAAAATTCGGGCATAGGTCCAAGTAGAGAGGAAGGAACCCCGAAAACATGTACTCATTATTCAGCATGAGCCGTGAAAGCTTTAGTTCATAATTTATTGGGGAAATATCATGGTAATATTTTGAACAGTATTTTACGTCATTTCTATTAAAAACCGCAGTCAGAAACAAGAACATGTTAGGTGAAAGTGTGATCGGTGAAGCTTGGTGGGAGTGCTTATCTCGTGCTAAGGTATTTGAATTTTTAAACGCAACGCATTCAAGATATTGAAAGCGGTTCCTTTTCCTGTGCCCCCTTCGTTTGATATAAATATCTAATATCTTAAATTTTGATTGATCTCTGTCGAACTATGGGGGTGTAGTGTTAACACCAAGGTTTTAACCTGAAACCCACTGATTTCCTGCCGCATCCACTTCCTACTAGATTTTCACATTACCTTCATTAATTTACCTCATTTTTAATTTACAAAAATTAAATTTTCAAGTTTACATGAATTCGTTACTTTAGTTCTATATTTTGCGTGCTGAATTAAAACATTACTGAAGTAATCGCCAAATGATGCTTCATGTGTAGGTGAGCTTTTAGTGAACATTTGATTTTTGGTTAATGGATAGATAATTAACTAGGCTATGCTTTCTATTTCTTTGCTCTACTTTGGATCATTACAAGGGTTGGTAATCTTTGTACTTAGGAGTATAGGTGTATAGTTTGGAATGGAAGTCTTTTCTACTTATTGGGGTCACTCTATCAGCGATTTGCATTTGCACTGGGTCCAAAATATTTAGCGAGTAAGGTTTTGCAAGACGTTTTATCTTCATTTAACACTGTTACAAATGAACAGTATTCACTAAATTCTGGGATGTTTTATTCTTGCTTCACTGATTTGCACGATGAACAAATTTCTATGCTCTGTGTAAACGTTTTCTACGACCGAAAAACCTATCCCAGAAGCTCCCTGAAACGATTCTAATAACCAGCTTGGATGCCTGCATGCGTTCTTTCAATAGGGTGCTAAGTTATCGCCCGAGAGCCATTCCATTTAAAAAGTAAGAGATCTTTTCTGAATACACAGCTTTTTCACCTATCACAATTTTTTACGCTTGGCCTTGATATCTTAAGTTCATTTTTATTCATGATTTTCAGAGCTGAGGAGTTTAAAAACCCATCGGTCACAGGGTGCTTCGTCACATGTAGAACATTTTAATGTATTTTTATTGAAAAAATTCTATCAACGAATATATCCTTGAAAAAACTAGCAGGCGTTGCTGTCGAAAAGAAAAAGTCAAATATTGGGTTCCTCTAGTTCTCATATTCTCATAAAGACGGTCACGTGCAGGTCAATTGGCTGTCATTGAAAAAAAAACGTAGTTGCAATTGCATTTTCATCACTAATTTCACTCCCTGGGGTTAAGAATTTCTATGTTAAATACGCTCCATCAGCCATCCACCGTAATGAACCCGAAGGTTGGCTATGGTGACAGAGGGCAGAGTTTATCCCGAGCTACGCTTTACGCCGTGTGGAATTCGAACATTCAGGTTACGGGGTTCGTCTTCTTACCCTGTGCCACCACTTATTTTCCCACGAAGTTCTGTTAACCAGAAAATAGCACCAACTGGGTTAGTAGATGGGGTTGGCCAAAGTCATCACCCGGGGTTTGAACTCGAAACCCTCCGTTCAGCAGTCAAACACCAAATCCTCTGACCCACGCCCACAGGAAATTATAAATTCCACCGGATTAACCGGATGAAATGGGAGTTCCGCCCATTAGCAGGAAATTAATTGATCTCTTACAAGGCCTGGGGTCGTTAATTAGAGATGAAATTAATTTTCATCCACGGTGGTTGTATCATAGACGTATCAGAAGGAGAAAGAGGGAATGTCGTTGGGTGGAGGAAGGCCAGAGTGGTTTAATGATTTCGCTTTTGGCACGGTGGGGCATAATTCTGTTTTTTCATAAGACCCTATGGATGATGCAGAGAGTATATCGACATCTAGGTATAAAGGTTATCTGCAAAAGAAGAGAGCATTTTATGGACAAGGAGGATGGGATTGGGAAGACGTAGGAATCCACCCAGCATGAAATAATAATTCTGGGAAATCCTATGAAGGTGCCGTGGCTCGTTGAGTGGCTGCCGCCAATAATCCGGAGAACGGGGCAGCAGCCATCCTTTACATGAGTGGAGGTGGAGACCAGGGTGATTGGCAGAGTAGTAATTTTTTCACTGCAGGCGTGCTAACAATTATCTTGATGGCTTCAGCACTGCAATGTGGAAGGCAATCAAAAACCGCCACATTACTATCCGCAGGAGCAGCAACTCACCGATTCTTCTTTTAATCTTTTAGCCATACAAATAACAGGCGTTGCGGAACACACTTGAATAAATATGGGTACGGGGTATGGGCTAGTATGGGTATAGGTGAACTAGGCCCTCATTTATATCTCCGGGTGGGGAGTACCCGAGATAATACATCAGTCAAATGTGTCAATAAAGTTAGGATCGTAACTAGGAATGTGAGGCGACATGGCACCAGGGATCTTCAAAATATCCTTAGAAATAATTTTTTTAAAATCAGGAAATAGGATTTTGACAAAGTCATATGATCGAATGCAATTCATCTTTGAGTGAAGAAGTACCGATGGACTGAAGAATGTAGCAGTGAATATAGGTAGCAAAAAAGATTAGAGTACACAAATGTGAATACTTTAGAACAGTTAGTCTGACGACCCATGTGGTGAGGATTCTAACAAAAGTAGCATACTATTGGATGTAAAGGAAAGCCGAAGAGTAATTAAACATTGACCTATTTGAATTTTGAAGCAGAGAAACAAAAGAACCCCTTCTTACACTCAGGCTCACAGAAAGTCCAACTCGGATAGAGACAGCCCTACCGGTCTTTATTGTATTCGTGGAGCAGGAGAACACTGTTGGCAGATTGGGCTGGAATATATTTCTAAGTATCATAAAGGAACTCGGAACGAATTACAGTGACAAGCAATTGGTAATTGATCAACACTGAGAACAGGCGGCAGTAATTAGGTGTGGGGGAAACCAGAGAAATAAACGCAAAATAAAAAAAATAGTAAGGCGGAGACGATCATAATCACCCCTGATATTTAATGACTTCACAGAGAAGGCCCAGTTAGATAAAGGGAAAGGAAAAAGGATACGTTTGAGTACACGGAGAATGAATATGCATGCTGCGATTTGCGGACGACATTATTAAACTCCCACAGAAGAAAGAAGACTGACATATAAAGTAACTAGGTGTTTTTAAATGGCTGTTGAATTTGTAATTTTGATGGAATCATAATGAAAGTAGTGTGTTCATAGAGTTCATTAAATATGATTTCAAATTTGCATTTTTTTGCATTGGTAATTTATATTTACATTTTTCATTGCAAATATAGAATTTATACGCCTTTTTCAATACCTAGTTACTTCCCGCCCACCTACATACTAGGTGGTATGGAGAAGATGAGTGAGTACAACCTCAAGGTAAACATGAATAAAACTAATGTACTGCATTATAAGTAAGAAAGATAATATTCATAGGGGAATAGGAAAAGAAAAAGATTAGCAAGTGGAAGGATTTTGTTGTTTGCTCGTAGGCTTTTAAGATCATCAACAATGAAAGACGCAAGATGGTATAGGAATGGAAGAGAAGACTCCCTATAAGAAGAGACAACCACTGCCAGGAAATATTACTAGTCTAGGCAAAGGAAGTGGGTTATTAAAACTTATATACTATGCAGTTTACTTTTCTATAGCTTTGAGTCGTGGACGATAGGAGCAACAGATAAAAGAATATTAGTAATATAAATGTGATAAAACAGGAAAATGACAGGTGGCGTTATGTATGAAGGAGCACTTTGTTGATTGGGTGAAGAGAGATGCTTATAAAAAAACAATTAGAAGAAGGAGAATGAAACAAATTGCACAAACCCTGAGGCACGACATCTTACTGACGACCATGAGTGAGGGAACATGCGACTGAAGGAAACAAATTACAAAGGCCGATATTGAATCACGGGAAGTAGAATATGGAAGAAGTCAGCGCAAGGAACTATAAGGGAATGGAGAGAGAGACAGTTATTTGAATAGTTTTTGAGAGCTGCTACAATCCAATTCTCGGATTGAAAACCAATGAATGTGATAATAATTAAATTTCTTTGAAGACATCATCTAGGTAAACTCATTTAAAAAATCGTAAATATCCTCAGATATGAGGTCAATTTGACGTTTGATGTTGTCGTTGGAATGTGGTGCTAACTTCGTAGGATCCGATCCAAAAACCTTTTTCGCCATTGCCACTGTTACCAGTTTCACCAGATCCTCTTCTCTGTCTTGTGGCCTTTAGGATCTCCAAAAAGACCATGTCACTTCAAAGGAGGCCAAGGGGGTTTTCATCAGACATCGTAAATTTGATTCTGGCATCACGAGATCGGGATCTAAATCGTATCGTAAAATTGATCGTTTGGTAAGAATAAAAATGTACAAGGATTCTGGAGACTAAGAAGTAATTAAAGTATATGTAGCGTAGTTGTTAAAAGTAACCTTCGAAAAAACTTTTTCATAACATTTTGTCCTCTAGAATGTATTCAGAAGTTGAAAAATAATTTATTATTTATTCATATATCAATTTACTTCTGGAATTCCTTCTTAACTTTTTTTGTACCTTTGGAAAATGTTCAGCGTAAGTTGTCCTTTTCAATAGTAGTGGCCTTGGTAACGATTTTGTATTGCATGGTATTTTGGGTAGTAAAAGTGTTTTTCACTCAGAGGGTTTCCCGCAACATTCGAGAGTATCTCAGTGAGGTTCACTTTGGTCACGATACTTGAAACCCTGCACGTTTAGGAAACACTTATAGTGTGAGTATTTTTTAAATAATTAATGGAATGGATAGCGATGTTAAGGTCTTGCAAACTATTGCGATAGTTTTCAAAGGTCTATTCGTCATTCAAACTAAAGATAATTGGTGTATATAATGTTGACTTTATTTACAGAAACATAAATTATTGTTTATTATAAATGTGAAATATAATTGATATGATTTATTGAATGTGCTTGGACTTAAAAGACATATATCTTAAGTTGTGGTGATTATATGTTTTAAATGCTGGGCTCAAATTAATTTCCGTCATTGGATAAAGACAATCATGCTCTAAGGTGTTCTTATTTATCAGCGCACTTTCAAGGTCCATCTTGTTTGAGCAGCATCTGAGAATGATGTATCGTATGAGTGTAGTTGAGGTTCTGATGAATTTGTCGCAGTAACGGTAGACCTGGATGATTCCCTTACCTAAACCAGTTCAAGTTTTCAGACAATATTTCAGCACCTTGCATCGTTAAAATTGTCAAATTCATCGAAACATTGGCATGAAAAATGTTTATGAGAAGATGGATGCCCAAAATAAATTTGACAGAAATGTTTTCTCTTTGCATGGTATTTTGGGTAGTCAACATTTCTTCACTCAGGGGGTTTCCCGTAGCACTCGAGAATATCTCAGTCTTACCCTCACTTTGGTCACAACAATCGTAATCCTACACACATATACACAATGGTACACACACTTCAGAGCATAGGGATCCGTTTCTTTTCCTCTCGCTGGAAAAGAAAGATAAACAAAGAGGAGAAATATATTCCGTTTCGTTTGCCTTTTGCCTCTCATCAAATTCTCTTTGCTTCCTCTCCACCTTTTCGCGCGAAAAAGAAACATTTGACCTCCAAACATCCGCTAGGAGTTAATCCAGAAATTTCGACTTTCGCGGGAGTCCTCTCTCTGGGAAACCTGACCCATTCCATTTCCTTTTTCTTTTACCGCCGATTCCCCGACTCCTCCATCCTCTTCCTTCCGCTTTCATTCCTTCCTCCTCGTGAATTTACATCCTTGACATCACTCCCATTTCCATTCCTCTCAATTTTACAGCTTTTATGCCTTTCACGGGACTACTCTCAGAATAAGTATGCACGCATCCATACGTGGACGCAAACGTATCGCCAACCACATCCATTTGAATGGCTTAGGGCGATCTAGTTACCCACTGCTGAACATTTTCTTTCCCGTCTCCCTTACAGCCAGTCTCTCTTGATGCCGTAAGAGGTTTAAGAGATAATTTAAATTCATAACTTCCCTCTCAATTTTTTATAGGGGTTGATTTTGGCTTATTTTTTTTCCTTTTCAAGTTACTGGCAGACTTTGCTCCGAAGACCGGAAAAATTGAAATTCTCTTGATTTATTTAATCAAGTGAATTCAGTCATTTTTATAGCCACCTTGTCTCTTTTTGACGTATTCAAGCTCCTTTTCTTTTTTCTAGGGGTTACTATTTTCGTCGTGATGTTTTTCTTTTGAGAAATATCCGCATCGAAGGATTTCTTTTTTGAAGTGTTTTATTCCGCTTATTTCCCATGGTTTTTCCTGCATTTTAATTACCTGAGTTATCTGAAGGAGTGCTTGGTCAACTGTATTGAAGGCAGTTTGTATTAATTTCTTCTCTTGATGTGTATTCTAAAGGGGTTTAAGTTATATATTAGTTTAGTGATGCATAAGATTTTTTTTACGTTCGTCATCGAAATTTCCGTCACGCATTCTTTATTAATTTGATCTCATTTGCCTTTTCTAGATTCAGTTATATTTCATCACTAGAGAACTTAAAATTTAAGTTACTACCTTAATGGTCGTTAATAATTTTAGAAAAAATATTTTCTTTGCAAAGGTATTAGTAATACTAACCTATGGTAGACCCAATTTCTCTTCTTTCTTGAACATTTTCGCGCACTTACACCTTTTGATACCATTCTATTTTTTTAGCATTTAATTTCACTATGACTATCAAACTTTTTAAAGGATACTTCGATATCAACTACAGTAATCATTCCAAAGGTTGGTGCGAGAAGAACAGCATTCAATATAATATCCCTTTCAAATATTTTGATTTAATATTAACTGATTGAATCACGCATTTTATGTAATATTTTACCGGATTTTAAATGCCGTATAGACCAATAGAGTGAATTCGCTTAGCGGTGTTTAGAAAGAATTTATTTATTCGTGAACGTTGATCGATTAATGACTAAAATTTAGCTTTCTTATTCTTTAGGTAAACATTGCCATTCCACTCTGCTTGATCAAATAAATATTAACGGCAAGGTGAAAATCAAATTTTGAAATACCCTGTTTGGGTTTCAATCAGATGAACGGAAAAATCTTAATACCATATGCTGGATTAATTATATTTTAGGGTTATTAAGTTAATTTCGTTAGTTACTTACTCAGAACACCTTGGGAAAAATTATAAGCATATTTTATTTAACTATTTCAAAGGGCATTTTCAATTAATGAGGTTCCGTGATATCAGAAAGTCCGACTGTATTTGCAGGTCGTTTAACTCTCGCGTATAATGTAACAAAATTATTATATCAGATGGCAAAAAAATTATTTCCCTGAGAGTAAACATTTAATATCTGCAATTGGACCTTTTTGCTAAAAAGACTAGCTCATGAGTGACGTCATGATTTACTCAAATGCTATTTGCGTTATTCATTTCTATCGCAAGTGAAAACTGATTATTCTTTTTTATCTTTCCAGCACTTTGGATGTTGAAGATGCATTAAAAACGCCCGTGTAAATTAGGCTGATTAGGTCGAGTATAGGTGTGCTCGCGGTTAAGAGGAGTTCATTCTTTGGCAGTGGCGCGCAATTTGAAGGTTAAGAAGGAGGTTTCCATCCCATATCCATCGCCGTATTCGTGTCATAATTCATGTTCACTCCTCCACGTCTTAGCCCCATTTTATTGAGCTAAAAATCAGTGAGGAGAGGCGATGGTGGTGCTCCCTTTGGTGTTTGGTGCTCCCTTTGGTGTGTAATAGTTGTTATTAATTTCGTCGCTGATTTTCTCCCATTTTATATCTTTTGGAATATATCTGCTGCAGTAATTTTCTCAATCAGTCCAAGATTGATTCTCTTTTTTTTGAGATTCATTCTTTGAATGATACGTCCTGCAGTGAATTCGGTGGTTAAATAATCCACAGATAAAATGGATAAACAAAAGAAAAACGTCGTAATCGAGTTAATACATTCGGCAAATCACATTTGGGACATCAGTGTCAATTCACGTAATTCCCCAAACCCGGTGGAACGTTTTTCGGTCGCTCTTTTGCTCTTCTTTTTGCTTCAAAATCTCCATCTGTCCCCACCACGTCCCCCTTGTCTCCCTTGTCCTCACCATTTCAGCGAAAGCCCTGTCCCTCAAATCGCTCACCTTTTCATCGCACCCACATCGTCCCCAATCTTATTTCACGCGTCCGCTCTTCTCCATCCCCAGGATACAACGCCTACCCCTCGCTTCCCTCCCAACGATCGCCTTTCCGAACGTTATTGCCGTTCGCCCCCGTCACATCTTTCCTTCCGCCTCTCCCAAAACCTTGTCTCCTTGTGCCTTCTTTTCTGAGTCCCTAACCCCCTTCGTTGTGCGTG
>LYUA01000124.1:468285-480848 GCA_002093875.1 Calopteryx splendens
GGATGACCTGGTACCCAAAAAATGGTACACAGCTTGGGTGAAGCTGAGGGAACCAGGAAGAGTCACCCGGAATCGAACCCGTGCCCCACGGTTCGTAGCTCAGCGCTCTACCCATTGGCCTACCGCACCCCTTGAATTTGAATATCAATTTTTATTATAAATAATAATGTCACTGTAAATGAGTCCTCGAGGGTGTTGTGGGTGGACTCTTTGATGGAGCTGTCGGCTACTGACCGTTGAGTTTCGGTTTCAAATCCCGGGTGATACAATCCCGGCCCAGCGGTGCGATTTTATGGATGCCTGAACGTCGTGAGAAGCCGCAGGTGACACAGGGAAAGGGACATGAACGCCTGCCCCTTTCCCTAAATGTGTGAAACGCTTAGGGCTTAGATCGAGGTGAGTTATATGCGAACCCCTCAGACCAATTCCAGATTCTAGCCTTCGAGTTGATTACTGTGAAATAAAATAAGCGTTTGCAAGTACAAGTGGTGTACCTTAGTTTGGTTTTGCAGAATGAAATGAACTTTTCCATAATATGGATGTAAAAACTACTAGATACTTCATTTCAAAGCATAGGAAAAGGTAAATATGGATAACACCAATTTTACCATTCACAAAATGGTGATAAATCGTGATTTAACTCATAAATTTAATTTCATTACTAACACCTTCTAACTGCACGAGAGTCTCTATACCTAAGTATAAAGCCGCGTTACTCTGTTGATTGATAATCCATTTCGAAGTCATGGCTATAGTAAGTAACGGCCAAGTGTTTGCAACGGCTGAATATAGTGCCCTATTTGACGAACATTAGTAGCGTAACTTGAGCAAAGATTTTTTACTTACTTTAAATTATTCTTTGCATCGAAACTTCTTTAAATGACCATTATTTGGTGTCTTAACATTACGATGATATGAATGTATATTAATAATATAAATGTATAAGAATAATTATATGAATTAAATATCAATATTTGAGTAATTATGACGTAGTCACTGTGACAACTCATGCATAAAAGTATTATATGTGTATTATACTGTAGTTTTGTAACTTCGAGCATTCCAGCGGTGAAATGTGTAATCGCTAGCTTATATTTCTTTTCCAAGAGCTATTTTTGTTAATTCAGATGGTATGTATCGTGCATGTTATGTAGCATGCATCGTGCAGATTTATAAGAATCGGAATGTGATGAAAGGGGGTTTATACAATTGTTACAGTCATCCAAAATTATCTCAGCAGTCTGAAACCCTAAAATCCAAATTTGAAATTACCTTCCGTGCAAATTTTCATAAGTAGTCATGAATACGCTATGAAAGTGTATGAATGGATATGCAGTTTTAGAAAAGCGGCTTTTGCCTGAAACAGCTAAGTGATTGCTGAAAATCAGACGGGAAAAAAAGGCTTCCAAATGCTTGTATTTGAGCAATAATTAATTTTTGTAATTCGTTTTTAAGAAGTAGTGAAAGACATTCCTATCCAAAATCCACTGTCAATATTCGTGGAGAAATCGTTTACTTCCCATCAATTTCATTTCCCTCTGGAATTCTCTGTTAATGAAGTGGCAAATGGTGAGGGAAAAATTCAATAAAATATTTGCATTATTCCATTCTCATCATAAACTCCTTCAAACCGAGTTTACGGCGTAAACGATCCATGGCCCAGGGTCGATATTGCATTTTCCCCTGCGCTTTAATTTAAGGGCCTAAGTATTATCGCCCCAAATGTATAATCTCCGACTCGGCGGGAAGCGCTTTATAGGGCATGGCACACAGGCGAGTGAAGTGCTCTTGTGTTATTGAATGATAGATTAAAAAACCTGGGAAGTCCTAAAATACTCTTCTTTATGTTTACTCATTAGCACAAAAATGGCCTTTGCTCTAGATCCGTAGCTCTTCTGAGTACATTTTCTGGAGAAGAGCAGGAATTGGGTTGGAAACACACCCGAGTGAAGCCCTAAAATCTATCCTTGCGTTTTAACCCAATGACACACAAACGACTCATGCTTTAAATCCGGAGTTCATCTGGAAGGCGGGAGGGTTTGAGTTTAGAAATAACCAAGGCAATTTCATCATAAAAATATGTAGTTATGTCGGTTTTGGTTACGATTATATTGTTTCAGTATATCTGCCTCTACGTGTGCGTATACGTATAGGTACGTCGATCAAGTTTCATATCCTTAAGTCTCTTGGATGTACACGAGCAATTATCGTGATGTTTTGATGAAAGCGATAAACGGAGTAGGCTACAATCAAGTAAAACTACGAGAACTATAGCTTGTTATGTGACACCTAGAGTATTATTCTACCAAGTATCGTACCCATATCAATCGCGATATGAAATTCACATTTAATGAACTGTAGCAATTCGGACAACGGACAGTGGAAATGGAATTTTGTTCGCGATATCCTCGGACATCTTTAAAGAGATGAAACATTTTTAAAGTTAGCAACATACTCGTTCCTTTCCAAGCAAAATATTTTGCCAATATACATTTCACTTTTGTCGCACTCCATCTCCTCTTTCCCACTGTAGTGATCCGAAAAACATCAACAGTCTTTTATGTAACGGTTAGTTAAGATAAGCCGTGAAAAGCACCCTGCTGGGCACGACTGTCATCCCGTCCTATGCCTCCGCCGCCTACGACGCGGAACGAGAAAAAAATATGGGAGCAATAAAGCGGGAAGTGGGTAGCATTCGCTTCTCGAGAGATTTTTCGTGTATCAGCGGAGAATAACCGAGCTACACCACTCTTTCTGCGAAATAGGCCTCGTGATACTTAACTCCAAGACCTTAATGATGTGAAGTGGAGGCAAAGCTTTTTTTTCTGACACACATATTATGCGAGAAATCAGGTCATTGATCGGTTCTTTACACTCATGGCTCCTAATTCCGTTTCTATACCTAAAGGAATTCGAAGTGAGAGATGTTTTTATGCAACTGTTACTTCAGATTCTCTGATTTTACCAGCAATATGTTTTATAGTGTATTTATAGGTTAAGCGAATGCCTCCTTTTGAAATAGATCCTCTTGTAATGAAAACGCTGGGATTATTTTTCTTAAATTTGTATGCGGGAATAAATGGGAAGTATATTTATTCATTCACTATTTCGGAATAGATTTTGAATTATTTAGAAATAGGTGAATTGAAGATTATTTTTGGGCTGGTTTAGTTAATGTCCTAAATTTTGGGACGGTTGTATGTCTGGTTAAACTGAATTTTAACTTCAACCTCCGGTTAATGCCAAAAACCAGTGTTATAAATACTATTGAAGTACAAAGCGACCATTAAAACGCTAGTTACCTTAATAATGGAGTTACTAGGGTTAGCGTGTCTTTGTTCACTAACGAGCAGTCTGAATTGTTCATAATATGGGATCTGTTGGAACCTTAATGTCGAGTAGAGGTTCCCGTCAACCAACGATTAGATTTAAGGAGACATTATAAAACCGGCCCTTTCAAAAACTTGCAGTCTGTGCTCCGTGAACAAAAAATTACATTTTAAATAAAATACTCCAGTTTTACCAAAATGAAACCAAGGAAATTCTCGTGTAGGGGAGAAAAGTTGAGATTTTAAGCGTAGCTGCCTCTTGGGAAAGAATTCCAGTCTCACCTTTGGGTCGGTCAAATGAATAATGATAACGAAGCAAAATTTTTGGTCTTCCCTTTACAGTGGAATTCAATGGTTGCATTGTTTCCTTGTCTCATTCTTCTTCCTAAATCACTTTTTGAATATCTTCCCATCCTCATTTGCGTTCTATCTCGTGCTTACGCGTGCTTTGCCTTGCTAACTTATTTTTCTTGCATCCCTTCCTTTTCGGAAAAGCCCCTTGGATTGATGGATCCATCGAATTGTTGAAAATTGAAGCAATAGATGGACTTCTTCCACTAAATGTCCTTCGAAGGTCGCGAAAGTTTTCATTTCGTTGGCAACGGTATCTCTTTCCCTCATTTTTCCACCCTCTATCGTATGTGATGCAGCAGAATTTCTCTTGGAAGTAAATATGCAATGGTTGTAAATGATATTAAAACATGCAAAATATTTTGTATAACTAGTGTTCATATTTAAAATACCACAGAAACCCTACTTAGATGACCTATTGCATGTTTGAATATATGTACTGACTAGAGTGTCCTCCGAATTTGACAACCCACTCTCCTCCACACCTATCTCCCTCTTCATCTTATAGTAAAGCCTGTTCCCCCACTTTTCCTTTCCATGCCCTTCGCTCCCGCTATTTATTCTGTTAGCATGTCAGTGTCCCTCTCCTCCTCCCGCACCACATTACCCGCCACTCTTCTTTCATTCCTCCATTCACTCATCTCTTACTCACTTCCCTCCCACTCCTTCTGGCCTCGTGTCACCAACACTTCCTGCCATCCTTAAAGCCTCCCTTTGCCAACGCACAGTGGGAAGGGGCCAAGAGAGCCCATCAACCCTAACCTTCCTTCCCTCCTTGCCTCTCCCCCCCTCCATCCCTGCCCGACATCCAAGCTCCTCCACTTCTCCTTAAGCCCTCCTCATCTCGACCGCTCTTTCACCCCTCCCCTTCTTCACCTCTCTCCTCCTTCTCTACTTCCCTTTAATTTATTCTGTTTGCTATCGCAAGGAGCCTTTTAGAGCATCCACATAAATTTCTACCGGAGAGCAACGTCTAAAAAAAAAGAGGGAGAGAGGGTGACTCAAAAAAACACATCAACGAAAAAAAACGAAAACAGCGGCGCGTGTATGTGCAGGGAGGGTGGAGTGCACGGGCGGGTAGACCACTTGTGGTGGTGCGAGTAGGAGGAGGAAGAGGGGGAAAGAACAGGGTCAGGGGAGTTGGCTCGGGGAAAGAATGTACCGGCAAAAAAGGGGCTTTATGTATATTGCTCCGCCTATGTTGGCTGCATTCTTTTTGCTTCTTTTACGTATGTGCATGCATTAATATTTCGCCCTTCTTTTTTTCCACTCAAGCAATTCCCTTCTTCCTTCTCATCCTTTTGCTCGATTCCTTCCGCCATCCTCCCACTCGTATTTCCCTTTGGCCATGCTGAATAGTCCCTGGCTATTCCGCTTTTGTGTGCAGCCGTCTGTCGCTTTGGGATCTCCCTTTCTCTCTGGGGTTTCCGGCTCTTTTCTGGACATTCGCGAAGGCGCGGGAATGAATTGAGTTCCACTTGGATGGGATTAGATTCCCATCCCTTAAGAGCGCGAACGTGTGTGTGGGGGCATGCTTTTTCGACGGTAAGGACGGTTTTCCCCCGAATGAGGCGATGGAAGTCCTGCAGACGCTTGAGTGTACCGTCTACTGGTATGCCGAGCGATCGATAAGGCGCAGAGTCATACGAATAGTGAATGGGTAAGTGGCTTCCGCTCTTACAGCCTTTGAACAGCACTCTGTTAGCTGAACCAAATTGTTTTTTTATGCGAGATACAATTTACATTCTCTCTTAAGTCGTTTCACGGGGGCGAGTAATAAATAAGGAAAGGATAGGAGGGGAATACCAGAGGAGAGCAGCCAGCCAGCCTAGTTATATGACTTCATTAACGAAGAGTATGAATATTAATATGCTATGTAATTCATAGAATGGATATTTTCGCTTCATCTTTAGGAATTTCAAATCCGCTCACTTGAATATATTCGCATCTCAGTGATTTGAGTCAGGGAAATTCATGCGTGTCGAAGGTCCAATCTATGTGAAGAGCGTGTGAAGACAAGACTCGGAGAGGACAAGTGAGTCTGACTTCGGGGGAATGGGACTGCGGAAAAACGTTAAGGATACAGGAGTGAAAGGAGAGTGGAGAAACAAAAAGACAACTCGGGGAAGATAGAAAGAACTGAAATGGGACCGAGAGGGATAGTGAGGAAAAAGAGGAAACGACGAGATGGTAGGAGGAGCAAGCGGACATGACGGGGGAAGGAGAGATTCGTAGAGAAAAAGGAGAAGCTGGTAGTGGTTTGTTTTCTTAGATTTAAGGCGCGACAAAAACGTTGCCATTAGGTCTTTTAACCCAGTGCTGATTGTGTATACAAGGCACTTTAATTAAGAAGGTAAATACTTGATACGATGAAAGCACGGAAGGCTTTAAACTATCTTCCCGACAATGTAAAGACCTTGCATGTAGCGCGTGGCCAGATCAACAAGGTTTTTCCGGCTAAACTCCTTCATTTTTATGAACTCACGAACAAAGCTTTTGAAATAACTTTGGGAAATAAGGGACGTATTTAATTACGTAAAGGGAAGGTCAGTGGCTGATAGGAAAAAAGGCATTCATTTTAAACGTGATAGAGAATTTAGGGGGGGTGAAAAGAGATCGGGGTGAGTCAGAAAGATAATACTTTAACTCCAATACGATATGAGCAAGCGACATCATCAGTTCTTCTTCCACGACTTTCTTTTGTTGAGGCGATATTAGAAAGGGTGATAAGGGATGGGTTGGTAGAATTATAATTACCTTTATGTAAGCAATATGGAGGTCATCAAGTCCTATCTGCTATTTTCTTCGTCGCTATTGCTATTGAATTGAAAGGAAGGGATTCGATAGATGTTTGCTCCCGTAAAGGACAAACGTTCAGAAAAAAATTCAGTTCCTCATTTACTTCATGTTGCATTTGTGACGGGAGCAGAAGGGAGCAGATAGAGAACCACAAAATATAGAGTTTAATAATTAAATTAAAAGTATTTTTAATGTAACGCTAAATATAGTATAATCATTAGCTGTAGCTGAAAGCTTACTTTTTCGTCATTCGTGGCATTTGAGAGAAGCGAGAATCCTCGAAGTTTTAATGTTATCATACATCGAGGAAGGAAACTATGATTAGTAAGTAATTAAATTATGACCCAGTAATGTATTTAAAAAAAATCTGGAGCACAATGTTTAACGTTCGGTTTGATACCATTAAGCAACCGCTCTCCCACGTTGATCAGGAAGATTAGGGTTGGAGATAGGTGGTTAAAAGGAATGAGGTTTAGAAAGAATGCTCACGCAAAGGCGCTAAGTGGTGCCATGATTGATTGCATATAACGCCAGTTCCTTTTTTGGGCAATCCAGAATGTCGATTGAAAGAAAGCGAGAGATGGGAAGCGAAGCTGGAGGGTGAAAGGGCTTGGTTTTCTTATTATTGGAGTTGGAGTGGGGTTGGTGAGTAAGCGGAAGATTTACTCTGGACGAAAATTGTCCTAGAAAGAGTTTTTTATCGAAGGTAATGGAAGGGAATAATGGCAGGTATTAATCACATGGTATACCATCATTAAAAATCGAATCACTTACATTTTCGTCTCATTTTGAATCATTTCAATCTGAGGTTAACTTGTTCCTTCTTTCCTTCAAGTTAACTCTTCCGTAGGTAATCTGATGTGCCTCGTTAGAGCTTGTCATTTTCTTAAAGAATGTGTGCGTGGAATTTTTTTTGCTTTTTTCAGCTTTTATTTAAATAATCTGCTCGGGTTAACTTGTCGATATTCTTCCCATATTATTTTTTCCATTTATTTTACTGTCAGTGCATTAGATATCTACGAACAGGTCTGCTGCATGTTTTGCTTATGGGGGGTACGTTTTCTTAAAAGACGATCATCATTATGAAATTTTACGAATAAGCGGTACACGGTAAATTGAATAATGAGTAGTTAAAGAGCTAAAAGGACCTGAAGTCACTACCATCCAATGCAGGCTAAAGTAAGGGGAGTGAAACATTTAATACCACAGTTGATGAATTGATTAATTGATGAATGGTTTTTGAGATTTAGTATTATCGTCATTTGTCCTTCAGTCGTAAGATCAGTTGACTGCAGCCCTCCATTATTTCCTATCAAATGACAGTTCCCTCATATCCTTATGACTCTTCTTTCTGGCGTCCCTCTTTATTTAGTCGGCATATTTGTCTCTTGGTCTTCCTCGTGGTGCCTCTCCTTCTATTGTATTCTTAACAAATTCGTTGTGCCTCGAAGTGTGTTTGGTTCTTCAGGTACTTCTTTTCCGTATGGTCTTTTTTCTTTTACTCTTCTGTATAATTCCTCGTTTCTAACTATATCGATCCACTTGATCTTCAGCATACACCTCCAACACCAGGTTTCGAAGGAATTTATTCTTCTCTGAGTGCCTCCCTCCACGCGAATGTTTTCATATACTTTTTCCGTGATTATAGCTCTATCTTCGTTTTGTTCTCGGTTATGACTGTAATTTAGGTTTAGTACTATTCCCTCTGCGGTGGCTTTCATCCTTGGTTTTCCGTTAGTTGTGCGTCACATATTGTTCTTCCATATTTTTTTAGTGTGGGTGTTGTCTTTTCATCACTCAAATTTAGATTTTAAATCCCCTCTTACCTATAGTTTCAAATGCTCGAGGCATATTTCAGACCTGCGCTGGGCTGTAAAGAGCAGAGAACGGTCCACTATCCATCATTGTCCACGGTGACAATGATGACCGAATGCGAATTCCAGCACATGCTAGCCAGCCGGCGGCTTCGAATGAAATGGAAAGTGATGTGGCGAATAATCATGAGAGCTGAAAGTGGAGTGTATAAGCAGGGGAATGCCGAGAGGAATCCCGAGATTCATCCGCGACTGAAATTATGCTGGAACGGTAACGCTATTACGCTTCGAATATATTCATGTGCAATCTAACTCTGCTTTACTGGAGTCTCCACGCGTGTGTGCCTAGTTATTTAAATCACTGTATTCCATTCACCTATGGATTCACCTCTACCTGTATTGATTCAATAGGTAACGCTGAAATTTTCCTTAGATTATCTCATTATCACAAATATAATGGTCTTTTTAAGCGTCTCTACCAATTGCGTTTAGTATTCTTTACTAAGAAAGAGTGATTCGGTATTGGTAGCCATATCTCTTTCATTCATACCCTTGCATAGGTATAGCTTTTGCCCCCATATATCTTGCTCGTATGGCTTTCATGGAAGTATTTCAATTTGGTGATTTGCTAAAAACTTAAACCGTGGATGAATTTACCATTGATAAATGGATGGATAAAGCTTGAAAATACTTTTTGTCGTCTTCCAGTTGGCTCATGTAAAGCATTAGGTTAAACTTACCACGGGAATTCAAAAGAGAATTAAAGGGCATGTTAGGAGCGCCACAGTAGATAATGATATCTACCCTTGACGAGACAAGAGCGCAGAGATGGATGCTTTGACTCGACTTTAACTTCCGCGAGCGATCTTTGTTTCGATTATAAATCTTCATTGGATGATTCTCCGTGTTTCTGTGTATTCCAGTGGTAAACGAAGGTATGTTTCAAGGTGCAGATTGGTGTTCAACACAAGACCGAGAATGAGGACAGGGAAATGAAGGGGACAGAATGAAACCGCGAAAATGGTCCCGTCCTACCGAAAGTATTAAAGCTTACCGTAATATACTTCGCGTGATGAAAGTGAATAAACGTGCAGCCGAGAGTGTGAGCAAACAGTCTGCTCGCTCCGAGTTAAATTTTTGTTCAACGAGGCGCTCGCGTAATTCGGCCGCTGTTGTCGATCCAAGTGCCCCGCGAGCTGGAAGGAATGCGAGGACGCCTTATCCCGGAACGGCAAAAGTAATGAAATTGGAATCAAGCGCAAGCGGGCCTCCCGTCTTGCGTTAAGAACTGACTTTATCGAAGTTCTTTGTGAGCTGAAAGTTAGCATAAAACTGAGTCGAGCTGCGTCGTGTTGACGTAGGGTGATCGAAAATATTTGGGTTACAGCGTGGATATTTCAAGGGATAAGGCTCCTAGGGAGGAAAGCGCGATCGAGTATATTTGAAAGCAAAAAGGTGGGCTAAGTTATTTGTCGCGGAGAAAAACAAAGAGAACAAGTAGGTCTTGATATTGACAGAGTGGCTACGTACAAGTATATTTTTTTTGTTGACTGACGAAACTGAAAAAAGTTAATTTAATGTCGAAATTTCTTTATCTTCCTTCCTCAGCTGCCAAAAGCTCCTCGCGCACTCGTGTAAATTATTTCGTAAATGTGATGAGATTATCTATCTTAAATATCTGTTGATGCTCAAGTCAAATGCTTTTTTGTACTTCGTTCTGCTTATCGTAACAATGAGAAATTTCTTTTGAGACAGATGAGAGTAAATGAGGAACTAACGTAAGGACAATATAAAAGGAAATATAATGGACAAAAAATAGAGTCGGGAGTTTTTCTTTTCTTTCGAATTAAAAAAAATATAGTCATCTCTTGGGCAGGATTTTTCTTCAGGATAATTATTGAACAATAACAAAAAAATCCAAAATATTAGTGTACAATTGGTTTTTCGGTAAAATTATTGAATATTTCTCAAAAGGTTACGGTAGCATTAATGCTCGATGACTCTTAGCACGAGAGTCATTAAGGGTGACTCTTAGAATGCAGAAGCAATTCTACCGTTCAGCGTGAAAGTTATATTATTCGGGACCGTAAATTATTGTTTTAAAAATTGGAAACCAAGCATGGAGTTCTTAATTGTTCCGAGAGATTCTTTACCAAAAAAATGACAAAGAATTCACGCTACGGCAGCCGACTCGATTAAAGATTTCTCGAGAGCTGTAAACTTTTTCTTTCTTCCAGACTTTTCTTTCGAGCGTTTCATTTTATGATTTTAATCTTTAAATTCAACCGAGAGGGAATTCCATTCCGAAATGGCTTCCCATACGTATAACCTAATTTTTAATGGCGTCATTTTCACTTTAACCTAAATATAGAGATTCGTTGATAATTTTATGGAGAGAGGGAACATATTTCCCTGAGCGAATTTTGTTTGGAGTTGTACAAGGGGTAACGAAGTCTCCGAGGATCCTATCACTGCCAATAGATAGAATGCCTCAAACTAATGAAACTCTCGAAAGTTCTTCCGAGTAGTGAATGGAGATGTAAAGTTTTTAATTTGTATTCGTCGTATCGTTCCAATTTTAAATTATCTTATTCTTACGATAGCAGTTTTATTTTCATTTTTTCCTCCAACTTCTCGTGAAGTCCACTACCGTCCTTTTTAAGTTACTTTCGTGGTATTGAAATTATTGTATTATTTGCTGTTCTGGGGAAAGCTATTTTCCTTGAAGTTAACTTATATTTTCCATGCAGCATCCCGACAGCAGAGAATAGTTTTTCTGTGATTAACTCATCATTCTACTCGCCTTTAGATGCGAGATGATAAAAAGTGAGATGATGGATTTGAACGGACAGCATGTAACTTAAAAGTAAACGTAGAATAAAAGAAGTTCGTTTTCTTGAATTCCTATGGAGAACTTATGTCGTGATAAACAATTTTCGTATGTTTAACTCACACAACATCGTAAGTTATGATAAATTCACACCTTTCTTCGTCTATATAAGAGGATATACTCTATGAAAGCATGCATGAACATCACTTCTGAACGTTGACATTCATATACTTTAGCCATTTTTCGTCAACCTCAAATTTATCTACGAGGATTATTTTTTGATTAAAAATTGGCTTTTAAAGTCTCCTCGGGTATGTTTATTGCATTTAATTACAGTATAAAGTCGATGGTGAGGAAGAATTAATGTGTTGCCATTTGATTGCATGCATAACTGTCGGCAATATATGCCCATTAAGCCCATAAGAAGTGAAGGCTGCCTAAAAAAAATGAGAAACCTTATATAGGCCCTAATAGAAAAGAGACTACCTGGAAAATCTTCTTTTGCTTCGGAGGCAGGCGCTATAATATGTGTTAAAAGTATTTTTGCCCGTTTTTTCAATTGCAACGACTAATATTTCAATTTTATAACTTGTAGTAAAATAATAATCGAGGTAATTTGAAAATTAGGTGTGGTTTAACACTATCGGAACTAATGCCACTTTGAAAACTGTATTACCGATTATCTTCCTCCCGCTAAGCTTCCCTGCGGCCAATCCTCCTTTCCCTGCTTCCGCCAACCTCTCCACAACGCACTACTCCCTTCCTTGTGACTATATATGTCCCATCGGTTTGTGTATATGTTTTTGATGATGTCGACTATTCGACAAAACCGGTCATTTATAAAATGGAATCAACGAAGTTTTATTTCTTAAACATCATGAGGTTTCACAAAGTAGAGCCCGAATTCTTGGATTATTTCCAGTGATTACTTCTTAGTGATATTTTGACTTGACAGGTTATTAACAACCAAGAACACCAAATTAGTTAATAAATCAGGAAGTGCGGAATGCATTAATGATTTGCGGAAAGTTCACTTGAGGTGATTTGCTGGCTGCGCTAGTAAAATTTTGATTTATTAAGTTTTCATTTGATTATGGGATGCTGGCAGCTGCTGTGATCGTCAGTGTATTCACAGCGGGATATTAATCAGGTTGCAGAAAAACTTCGACGAGAAACTTGAAAGTGGAATTATTTCAAACTTTAACAAAGATCTCATGAGATAATATTGATATGAGTAAAAGAATTTAGAAAAAAATATGTATGATTTATTTTTTATTTTCTTGAGGCATTTGGCCAATGAAATTACATTACATTATGCTGACGTTTAGGTCAATTTATTGTCCATCTTCAAGGCTACAGTTAGAAAAGTGGGAACCACAACCACTTTTCTAACTGTAGCCCTGAAGATGGTCAATAAATTGACCGAAACGTCGGCATAAT
>LYUA01000124.1:505968-516776 GCA_002093875.1 Calopteryx splendens
ATATATATATATATATATATATATATATCGTTTCTATCATGGTAAAAGGAGAGGGATCCAAAGGGATTGGCGATTGGAATGCGGAGGAGGGGAATCTAGGCCCCGGCCAAGGTGGTAAGGGACTGGGGTGATGGTGAAGAAGAGGGGAAGGCGAGAGAATGGATGTTGGGATTTATATATATAGAGAGAGAGTGTTACGGGAAGGGGCTATGAGAGAGCAGCGCTGCGAAAAGGGAAGCAAATTCCGTGGATATTTTCCAGAAGATCGAGTTCTGTCGTTTTTAGTCAGTGCCAAAGGGCGAGAGAGGGAAGGAGAATGAGAAACAGTGGGTTTTTGTTGTTTTACAGGCATTCAGAGAAAGCAATGAACGGGAAAATCTTTCGTAATACTTAGATGGGTCATCAATTTCTCCTGCTGGACGAAGTTGATCTGTGTGATAGGATATTATAATTAGGACGCATTGCTGTCTTGCGGCGTTAAATCTCAAATTTGGGATTTTATAGCTTTTCTTCACTTTAAAATGTCTTGCGATCTATAGTGTTATGTCTTATTTAGAATTAACATTCCTATTATTTCGTCCGCCCTGCTTAAATTGTTCAGTTTGTGCAGTCAAAACGAAGATGGTCATTCTGTGTAAGTTTTAAGCGTTGAGTTATGTTCGTATTCGTGAAAAAGTATGACTGTCTTTTCCGTATTTTTTTCGATACTTTTGTTCTATAAACCAGACCGAGAGTACATTTCAACTACTTCTACCTCTGTCTGAAATCACTAGTGGACACATTCCAATGTAACTGGTTTTTTTTCGATGCCAAGGTGACGTTAAGTACGTTGACACAAAGCTGTAAGTTCTGGGAAGCTTAAGTCTGAGACGTACTAAAATGTAATGCAATTGCAGAATATCAAAAGTATGCTTACAATCCAAAAGAAGAATACTTTTCATATGATGATTATAAGATGCTATTCGCTTTAAAAGGCTGGAAATGAATGACGAAACGTTCAGCCATCTCACTTTAGCCGTTGGTTGCCAATGCACATCTAGTTTCAGAGAGTGATTATGACAAAATTTTGAACTGAAAAGTCGTTCTGAATGTTAATTCTGGGAATTAGCCTTTTCGGAATGGAAACTTGAAGGGGCCATGAAAAAATTAAAATTCTCTGTTGCGATATCTGAAATATGGAAAATAACTGCGGAAATTTAATGTATTTTGATTCTGCCCTGGAACGTTCCGGTTTGATTCCCTGTGCTATTATATTATGCTGTGATGTTTAGTTTCATTTAATGGCATGCAGATATCACCCCAGGCAATCAGCAAACTTCGTCGAATGAGAATGTATCCAAACCAATTTATTAGAGTATATTCCGGAGAAAATTTCCCTCTTTCATCTCTTTGCGGTAAATAAGCCTTGGAGCCTATTTTTTTATTCTTCCTAAGGCAGTTTCTTCCGCAGGCCTTTAGTTCACTGTATTGATGATGTGTGAAGTGCCATTCTTTTAACAGTTGTTAAGCAAAATAGTATTCACACACACTGGCGGATAGTGCCTTAAACCCTTTGACAAATGCGCAAATAACCATAGTGATTTTTCTATTCACGGTGATGCTTTGAAATCTTTATTTTCCTATTTCCTTCTTAACAGTGTGATAGCTTCAATTGGTTAGTATGACATCACCCAAAAGCAGAATGTTCTCTGCGTAAGTAATTGAAATAGCCCTTCCACAAATGGAAAACGGTTGGGATGAAGAAAGGTGCGGCTTTTGAATCAAATTGTCATGAAATTAAACGTTTTGCTCCTATTTGCCTACAAAACCAGTATGAAAAATCCTTTAGTCCTTTGATAATTGCAATTTAGAAATTTTTTAACTATCATGTTTAGCAGCCCATGAAATTAAATGAGATTCCTAATGCAGAATAAAGTACTGCAGGAAGTTTTTCATCAAAATATTTTAATGAAAATATAACGGCAATGTTTGGATCACGTAGTTCTATCCCAAATTGTTAAAAGAAATGGAGTGGTGAGACGTTTATTACAGTTTTACTTATAACTAGAGACGCATCAATGGCACCTTTCTTGCGCACGTCGCATTCCCTCTCCGATCTCCTTTGATTTAAAAAACCTTGTGACGTAAGGAACTCTGCTAAGCTAATTACCAAATTCCAGTTACGCGAAGGGGAGTTGAAGAAAATCCGAATTTCTTGGAATAAAAATCCATTATTCGTTAATCGAAGTTTTATCTTGGAAGATCAAAGAAGTTTATAAGGCTTTATCTTTTACCAGGTCTGGATTTGATACAATCTATGATCAATTTTTTTTGCGAACGAAGGGAAATTAAAGGCATTTAAAGAGATTTGAATAATTATAACGCATTAGTGCGAATTACATCTGATGATGAAGTTAATGACTTAACTCGGCTACGATAAAATTGAACGATGAGAAAGGTCTTGCATGGACAATATTCGGTTATAATATCTTTTACCACCCTCCTTGAGTATTTTCCGAGATTGAAAAATATGTAATTCTTTTTGGTGTACTGTTGGATTATTATATTTTTTTTGTCTTGGAATGTCTAGTATGTTACTCGGGTTTTTACTTGCTTAAGTCTAATTTATAAAATTATCTTGATTTTACTTTAAGAAATCGAGGCACAATTGCCTTTCATTTGTTAATAATAGATATTTTCTTGTTACCTACACCGTTCATATTGATATAGCATATTAAAATAAATAGTAAAACTGTTGTCCTGATTGCAGTTTGGATCATAATATAATTTTGACTGTGTTTTAATTTTGTTCACTGAGAATTAAATTAAAAATAACAGCGTAGAATTCACTAGCATTGTATGATTAGAATCCGTATTTTGATTGTGACGAACCACATGACTGTCCAGGTTTGACTTCTCTTTTATTCAGGAGTAAAAAAGTAACATTTACATTTTGCCTTTCATGAGTACACACAGCTCATCTCGCCATATCGTTAATACCATGGCCTTACGGGATCATTGCTTTGTAATTCAAAGACTATTTTGGTTTCTTACAATACGAGAAATTGAATATCAAAGGTCGAATTGACTTCAGGGGAAATATAATTTAGCAAGCCGGAGTTTTTTCTTCGTAAACAAATCTGCAGATTATGGATACTATACTAATCAGGAATCTGTATACTAATCAGGAATTTTTTTCAACGAATCAGATTCGTAATATGCGTGTCCCATGATGCTGCAAATATCCATAACTGCTTATGACGGGCATGCCATCGAGAAAACAGGGTGTAAAAAACACCGATGTCATAGTCATTCTCCCGGATAGGTACCTCGATGCTATTGTTTTTTCCTAGAGGCACGGAACCAATTGTGAATTGAATTCCAGATCGTTATTGCCGTCTCCGCTCCCAACACGTTTCGCTGCCCTCGCAATACAAAGGGTGTCCCGACCGACCTGAAAACACACTTTGTCACACAAGCCAATGGTGGGCTGAGGGAAATTTCACCTCGCACAAGTTCTCCTCCTGACCCCCAGCCGCTTTCTCCACTCAACCATTTCCGGGCTCCCCCCGGCAAACGTCCGCTCATTCCACTGTGCGAAGCGCCATCAGAGATATATACACACACACAGGTGGCACGAGAGAGAGAGAGAGAGGGAGTGGGCTGAGGGAGAGAGGAGATAATGATTTTTGGGGAGGAAGCGAGGCAAAGAGCTCGGGGAAATGCGATGGCCCCGGGAGGTATTAGTTGTGGGGGGTGTAGGGTGGATGGGAAAACAAACTGAGATGGGAGGCCAGGGAAACTAATTTATCTGTTCAAAGTTAAGGATGCTGCCTTTTTCATGAACTTTAAATCTCCCTATTCTTTTTTGAAATTTGAATTCGCATTACTTGGTACATGTGTATTTTAGTCATCTGCCTTCATTGTTATGAATTGATATAGTGCTCTGTCAAAACATGTAATTATTTTTATCTGCAGTTGTATTTGCGATCGACTTTGTTGATCTTTCGAGTATGCTAGTACTTTTATTGTCTTTGACATTGACAAACAGTATTTGATCTTTCCCGATTCAAATATCCTTCAGGTGCCTACTTAAATTCTCACCTATCGCCGAGGTTTCTATTGTAGGTAGCTTTAAAACAATGCATTTACAATATATATCACGAAGGAGCTCGTGAGTGATTTCGGCTAATTGGAGTCCATATTGTGAGAAAAATTTCAGCAAATGAATAGATAATGAGACAGGTAGGGGAGATGATGTTCATTCGTTTATCCTGTTGATCATGCCGACTCGAAATCTACTGTTCGGTGTGTTGTGCGGAGGGTCCGAATGTGTTGCCCGAAGAATCCCGGATTTTAAAGTGGAGCGATAACAAAAACAGGATTAATTGAAAAATAGAAAGATGGGAATGCATCAAAACCTCAGTCCGTCACAGGTCCCACGGAGGGCACAACAGGAAGTTAGTAGACATTTCTCTACCTAGCGTCATTATTTTAGGATAGATTGCTATGGATAGATATTCTGATAGATAAAACCTCCCACGTGATAACCGTAAATACTTAGCCGGCAACAAATGAATTAAATTAGATAAACACTGCTAGGTGATCGAAAACACACAAGGCTTTAAATGCCACCGCAGAGCTTTTGAGAGTACATCTATACACGTGTGGTTAGCAGTTCTTGGACAGGAATTAAGAAATAAAATCTCTATAATCCCAAGAGACACGTAATTTTTTGAAGAAATAAAAAAGAAGTAAAGGGAAATAAATAAATAAGATTAACATTTCGGATATAAAATGCTAAATGATAAAAATTATTCTACGCAAAAGGCATTTCATTTATTACAATGTAAAAAAGTCAATTTCTCATAATGTATCGCTATCACACCTCTAATTAATACTTTTTTGCTTGCTAGAAAAATGTTCTTGAGGCTGTAATAGGATTTTCCTTTGAAAAAACTAATTATGTCGCACGCTTCTGAAAAATGTGGGTAATGTATGCCAAGCGAGTTGCCTTCTTGTCAGGGAATAGTTTTGAGACGCTTGCTATTAAAATAATTAAATATGAATTTCGACCAATATTATTAGTAGTTTTGAAGCGATTAGATAGTAAAAAATCTATGAATTATTTCCAAGTTTTTGGGCAATCGACATTTAGATAGTTGTAAAAATGTGTAATACCGTAATTTTATTAGTTTGATATTTGTTTCTTCTAAAAGTATCTGTTCAATACCTGAGGCTATACTTAGTTCATGAAATGTGCCAAGGTAATAGATTGATTTATAAATTAGATTGCATGAATTATGCGCGGAATATTGTAATGTTTTAGTTCTTATAGAGTCATGCGCTCTTATCTGGTAATCTAAAATTTCATGAAGGAAAACACGCTTCAATTGCATTAAACATGATTGCATTAGCGGTAAAAGGAAATAGACGGGGATTAGGATTTATAGCAGAAGGCTTAAACTAAGGATTTCGTTGGAAATAAAATAAAATCCGATAATCTGATTCAACATTTTCTCATTAGAGAGATATAAAACACTCAAATTCCGAATCTTCGCCGAAGGAATTTTTAAATCACCTTATATTTCGTCTTATTAGATCGCATGGGAGACAGGAGAGAAATATATTCCTAGGACTAATGGACTCTTAAATTATCGTTTCCCCCAAAATCTTGATCACAATCGGTATTCGCGTTACGAAAATCATAAAATATATCCTTAGTCGTGCAAAAATATTCGAGTGGCCTTTTTAACTCACCTACTCCGTGCGGGTAAATTAATTTGAGCATAATATTATAATACATGAATAGGAAACGTTTCAAAAAGGTAGGTAAAATACTCTAGAAATCTTAAGCATTTTTTCACTTGATACATTTTCATCATATCCACGAGAAAAATAATTATGTACCTATCACTTCATCATTATGAGCTATGTTTTCACGTGGCCAAGTGGAGGCTCACAGGGTAGGGCTTCGGCTTTGGCGATTCCCTATACGTGCGTGCTTCGTAAAATGTGTTGTAAGGCAAGCGGAGGGGAGAGGGAATTGGCGATAGGGGGTGGGCCCCTGACGGAGTTAAGGGATCTGCGAGTGAGTCGGAGGGAAACTCGGAAAGGGCTTGGTTATATAGGGAGAGCATCAAGTGGCGAGCATTTGGCAGGGTCGTAATGGACGGGGGCGGGGCGAGCGAGCGAATGTGGCCCGGTGGGGTTTTGTCGGAGGGAGGGAAGGGAAGCGGGATGGGTGGTAGGGCGCGAGAGGAGGAGCGGGGTGGAGAATGGGGAAGGAGATAATTGTGTGAAAGAGACGGGGCAGCGAACGACGGGTCGGGAAAGAGACAAAAGGGGAGAAAATCTCTTTACGAGAGCGTCGACCGTTTGCCAAAGGGAGGCGGGGCTAATTTGAGAGTCATACACTGATACCCATATCTAGCATATTTGTCCATAAAATTATTCATTTATTTTTCGTTTAACGGCTGTTGCATCTCACTCTTACCCCTGTCTCCCTCTATCATAAGAACGCTTGCAGCAAAGCATGTTCGGGCCTCGGGTTGATTATTTCTCAAAGGTTGTTTCACTCTTTGATTTTTAAAATTTGCATTAAAGCATTAAGGAAGAGTGGCATGTTTAGGATGCGTAGTATAAAGAACCTAGGAAAACTATTATCTTTTCATCTTCTTGACAATTTTCGACTTCTCGAAGGTAGGCTGAGAGACCTTAAATATAGGAAGAAGCGAGAGAATAGAATAGTTTATTATGCCCAGGTTTCCCTATTACAGCATATTTATTTAAAAATAGAGTTTCGCAATCAAAATATAAGAAATATTTCCGGAGGCTTAGTAAATGCATCAAATAGTCATACCACAAGTCAAAATGTTGCAACAAAGGAATCACGCAAAAATGTATATTGAAATATTCAGGTAATTATAACGAAATGGGATTCAAGAAAATATGATAATTTTAATGGAAACTTTATTTTGGTAGAAATGAATTCTTCGTTTAATTTCTTTCCTAATCTTCTTATGTTTAGTAAACTATATCGGGCGGAAAAAAACAGACGATAATAATAAAACGACACGTAGTGGGGAGAAAACAAGTTTTCAAATAGCAGAGCTGATTCTAGCATTTAACGATAAGTAATGAGGTTTTTACGAAACCCAAAAAAAAAAGAGTAAGAATAGGGGCGGATTTGACCCTAACCCCGTACCTTTTCATGCAAAATGATTGCATTTTTTACTAGCATTTGACACGATACAGGTAAGATAGATAGATACCAAGAAAGAGGGAGAGAGATAGTGGGAAATTTAGAAGGTGGGTTGCTACATTCACTCATAGCGTCAGACAGAAAATGGTGTTGGAGAAGAAAGTGAGAAAGTATTTTAGGGAGAGGCACAGGGAGCTTCGGCTAGAAACTGTAGAAGGAAAGCAATCGAGGGAGGTTGAGAAAGGTATCGGTAGGTAGAGGGGAATGTCTTATTGACAGTGGAGATCACTCCGGAGTGAGTCACAAGAAAGTCTACGGAAGGGGAGGAGTCATTGCATTGAGATAAGTGGGAGGGTAGCGGAAAGGGAAGGTAGAAAAGAAGAGATACCCTATGCTCCTTCTAAAGGGAAAATGTAAAGGATCTAGATTTGTTGACAGAAAAACGAAACCATTTACATATATAAGCAAATTAGTGTAAAATATTTGATTTTTTATTACAATTATTTATTGAAAAAATTTTCTCGTCGGATTGCAAAGGTTATATTTTTCCCGAGTCTAAAATTTGTTGAATTTCTGGACACATACAGACTACCCTCTGCATTAATATAACCTTTATACCTGAATTCTTGCTTTCTAAGTGCCAAAAATGTATGGTTTGTACAAATAATTTGGTGGAAATGTAGCATACAAATGCAAACTTTACTTGGGTAGGAATGAATTTTTCGTTTAATATCTTTTCTAACCTCCTTATTAAAAAGTACTTTTTCGGAATTCAAACCTTTCTTCAATGATAACGGGAAAGCAGTTAGCATTATTAATATCTCTAATATGGTAATTTTTCATACAGGATATCAAGGGAATCTAGGGAGCTTAAGTTTTCTTGAATGGAAGCTGTCTGAATTTTTTAACTACATCATAGCAGAGAAATTTTCATCCATTTAATTTTCCGTTTTGAAATGAAATTGAAGACCACGCTTTTCGAACATCTACGCATGTGAGAAGGAAAGTTTTAACAAACATTTTCACTGAAAGTTGGGATGAGCCAAAGGGCAAATGAATCCTCGAAGAAGGAATAAGTCACCCGAATGTGGAAGGGCTTGAGGTGAGAGAGGGAGTCAAAGATAAATATAGAGAAACGAAGAGAATTTCCGTCCCTAGCATAAAGCCGAAGGGAATTAGGGAAAAGGTTCAATTATAAATGCGTCAAATTAGTTTAAAGGCACTGAGACTCAGGATATGTGTTCGGCGAGTGCTGCTGACAGCCGAAAACCAATGGGAAATGAAACAAAGGAAGAAAAGAAATCTTTTTCCCGGGGATGGATGAAAAAGAAAAAGGGTAAGAGGTGTACTAGACGTTCGTCTACTTTAGAAATATCTTGCGAATGCATGTTTTTATGGCAGTTTTTTGTTAATCCTATCAATTACTATTTTATCCTTTTTTTGCTTACCGAGATAGCCTGGAGCACGGGTTTGAGTTTTGTGTAAGCTCTGGGCGTTTGGCCTTATGGATACCGATTGAACCAATAAAAAAATAAAATATTGGAATGCCGGGAGGCTCATTGCTCACAAATATGGAAAGCAAAATAAATTATAATACAATGGTGAGTGCTTTCTTTTGCCCACCCGAGCGGGGAAGTTTGAAAGTAATGAAGATTCTTATTCTCAAAGATATGTAGGATAACAAAACCAAATTATTATTTTATTCATGCATCTTTTTCGATGTCATCAAATTTTTTGCTTTAATCGTTCTCATTCCTAATTGGTATTCAGCAATGCCATTTTATATTTGCTTATGACCCCCCTGTTCCTGTTCCATATCGCGCAGAGTAAATGCAAGACGAGTTGGATATAATTTCACTGACGGGTTCTATAGTGTCTATTTCTTCAAGAATGTGATCCATATTAATGAAATCACCAATGGGAATGATTAATGAATGTTTGAAGTAAACTTCTTGACCCTTTCATTAATCAAGACCACCCGTCAGCTGCGTGCTTTTATTGCCTTCCTGCCAATCTCATTTCTACTTTAATTCTCAAGTTCGTGTGTTTCTCTCTTCAATTAGTTTCGTCCCTTTGCCGTAATCGAAGGCTTTCTCTACATATATTTTCTTCTCTTTACAACCATTCAGCATTTCCTTCGCTAACCCTCTTTTAGCACTCGTTGAAATGCCAGGCCCGGCTGTTTTTCTTCCAGGTTTTGAATATACCATTTTCTCTTAGTTTTATTTAGGTTTCTGAAATCAAGTCAATGAATTCGTTTAGCAATTTCTTATTTACTCAGACACGCTCACTGTCCATTCCTAGAGCTGATAGGCATCGGCAATGTCCATCAACTATAGGCAGATTGCTCCTGAATTTCTCGTTCACTAGAAAATTTAGTCTAAAACATGGTAAATGTTAAATGTTATCTCCTGGCATTTTCGAAACGTATCTTTTTACGCCGTTGTGTCAAAGTGGGGCGCTTGCCTCTGACAATTTAAATTTAGCACAGTTTACGTATCTGTAGTTTCTAATAGTGTTTTTGCTTTAACATTCTTCAGCGATGGCGCTCCATCGCACGAGGGCGATGAAAATATTCGTCTTAAATTGAAGTAAAAATGTAGTGGGAGATCTACCCTCTTGGGAGACCAGAACGCATACCTATTAGTGGCTATAAAATCCATTAATTTTCTGTATCTTACCATTCGCCGATCTTTTTTTAGTAACCTTAAGAGTTATTTTTGGCTGTGCATTTGAGTTTAAAGATAATGAGGGCGTGGTTTTGGATTTTTGCTCCAGTTTTCTCCAGGGCGTAGTTTGGGATCTTTGCTCAGGTACGAGTAGGTTTTATTGTATTTTATTGTATTTGACTTGCATAATTCAGGAAAGTAGAGATGCCATCATAGATAGATGGATAAGCGTAATTATTTTTTTAGGCGGCACTGAGACTCTTGCGTCCCATCTCCTCCCACCCCTTATCTCAATTAGGAATGCATACAATATTTGTTATGGTTTATAACATTTCAGCGATGCCTTAATTTTCGTTCCAATGCAAAACTCCAAACATTGTTTAGGTTTCATGAAAAGTTATCAAATGATTTGGAACGAAACAAGGTGGATTTCGTACCGCTGTTAAAAAAAGTTATTTCAAAATATTTCGAAGTAAAACGCCAATTGCATGTCTGACGTAAGTGGGGACTTCCGAAAGCCGTAATTAGGTTTATTTTAAAATGTTCACAGATTTTTGCTTGTTATTTAACGACGAACATTTAATTTAAAATCGTATAATAATCATGTTTAACTCCCCACTGATTGTAAGAATAAAAAGTAAGCAATAGTATCAACGCGCTGCGACGAACCTCAGATACCTATTTTATTCACTAAACTTATCATTACTTAGCGATACTAATATTGACTTGCTGTAACTATCAAATCTGATTTAGTCTCAGGTAGCCTTTTATTTATTTGTTGCTAATGTATTTATTTATCCATTTTGAAGTAATTAATTCGTGGACTCTCTCTGTACATCTTCTGTTAGGAGTCTTATGCCTTAGAATGTGTGCAAAAATCATCAAAAATTAATCATCATAAAAAAATAAATATATATATATATATATATATATATAACTCTTGATAAGCTTGAGGA
>LYUA01000124.1:534449-546290 GCA_002093875.1 Calopteryx splendens
TTAACATATAATTGGTCAATGTATTCCAGGTTAGGATTTCTTTCTTTCAAGGATTTTTCATAAGTGCTTTTGAAATTACGTGGTCTTGTCCGTACGAAGTATTTGTGATATTTCAATTAGTTAATAATTGCACACACTTTTGCGTTGTAATTATAAAATAAAACTCTATTATCGAAAATAGCTAAAAACTTATAACGTAAGATTATTTCTCGAGGGTTTCATGTAAGCACATAAGAAAAGCAAGAGATCCAAGAAAAATTTGTAATTAGATCAAAATTTTATTCAAATATTACGAATATTCCATTTTATCAACATTAATTCAGCATTGAAATTAGATAGATTAGCATAGATTTTATGAGCTGAAAACAAATGAAATGATTTGATACAGAAAATGATTTAAATATGCTCGACGTAATTTATGAAGCACATTTGCACATCTCCAGTTGTTTTTGAGACTTATGGTTTTTAATCGTGGTGCTTGGGAAATAGAGGTATTTTGCGAGTAAGGAGTGTGTATGTTTCATTTTTGTTTTACTTAATGACATGCTTATAAATGAACAAAATCCGAATTTTGATGAGCAGCAATTGATCGTACACAAAAAACCGAGTTTCTATGATATGTTATTCATTCATTTATTTTTTGCTTCACGAATGCTCTTTCGCGAATGCTTTTGCGGTGAAATATAAGAGCTTAAATATGTGCAGTTCATCCTGCTCTGTGGGTTTTCTCCCCTACTCTCTTTGTTTAAAATGGAATTTCCATTGGAAATTAATAATCTTTTATTGGCTTTACGCCTGCCACTTCCCTCTATCGCCCTTTGCTCTCCTTTGGGCTTTGCTGGGGGTCTCTCTCCCGGGTTTTGAGGGTGGCGGTGCCGTTGCCGGGTTTTATGTTCCTTAGCGCGGTGTTTCCCGGCTCGTAGAGTGTAACAGCTTTATGGCGCACCACCGTTCCCCGTTTATTGGCTTTTGCGTCGTTGGAGTCGGAGTTTTCTCTTCCTCTCACCCTTCGTCCCTATTTTCCCTAATGCTTTCCGTCCTTTCCTTTTCATCTCTTTCCCCGCAGTCTTGAAGCTTTCTTCTCCATCATTAAGAGAAAAACCTTATCCTTATCTTGGTGTTGGATTTATAATCTTTTTCATGCTCTCTGGCCACATGCGTTAGTACCTGCGTACCGCGCACATACATACGTTCCTCATCTGAAGTCTTTTAATCATTTGCTCTTCCCCGGAGCCGTAATTTTTCTCCTCTTTTTTTCCTCTCATAACCTGCACCATTGTTGACGATTCTCAGGTGATGTCCGGCATTTTGGTTTAATATTATATACTGAAAAATGTTTGCCAAATGGGAGGTGAAAAATATCTTTAATTCCCATACCATATAGAACTTATTTGTATGGACTACATGCGTTCTTTAAGCATAACTATTTTGTAATCATTAAAACCATAATTTGATTGATTAATGGTCGGACTTAGGATCCTTGATTTATTTTTAGAGTATACTATCCAAATAATTAACTGGGAATTATTATTGTCATATATATTATATGATATTATGTAGTTATTATTGTGCTAGGGAAATATTTACAAGATTTTAGGAATATTTATTGCATTTTGGTCATCATCTTAGTTATGCATCTTGTAGATAAAACTAATAAAGTAAAAGTTGCTCTTTAAGGTTGAATAATGATTTTAGATTTTGTAATGTAACTATTTAGTAGTAACTTTAGGTGACTAGAGTATTATGGTCTCTAATATGTTTTTAATATTATTTTATTATCTGTTTTCTATAACTTCCCATTGTGGAAGCTTTCAACGAACGCTCAGAATACGAAGGATATTCTAATCAAATCTCTTTTTATAGACCATGAAAAATTTTATTGGCAGTATTGCTACTCTTCCTGGTATTTTATGCGAAATTTACTCAGCGTTCAATTCACATAATTTAAAGTTTTTAAAGTGTGTAGTTTTGAATGAACGTTTTTCAAACATTACTTTTAGGAAACATTTCAACATTTCTAATATTACGGCTAAAATACTCTCATCCTATGACACCCGTCTGACTTTTTAGGAACAAGATATGTGATTTTTCAGCCCCTTATAAACGAAAATATACCAGTATTTCGAGGTAGAGTCATTGCACTACATGATTTTAGATTAATTATTTAAAAGATAGTTTAATGTTAATCCTTGATTATTTTTTAAACTGATTACATCTTCATTCACTGGCGCTCACCAAACTAGAATGATATTTAATGCAATTTTTCCTCCCAAAAGCTCCGGTATTTGTGCTTCTTCCTCTCTTCGGTCTTTCTCGTCTTTCCTTCAGATCTCCATCATGCACACTCTATGGAATTTATTCGACTAAATGGGATGATTTATCGTTTTTTTTTCATCCATCTACCGTATCCTTTTCCCCTGAGTGACGGCTTTCCTTCCACTCAAGCCCTCCCTTCTCGAACTCACATAATCTCTTCTTCCGCTTCGATCGGTCACCGCCTTTCCTTTTCCTTTATTACCTTTCTCCTTTCCGTTTGTTTTCTCATTTTTCCGCCCTTTCGATTGAGTACTCGGTTATGCTGGTTTATTTAAGATCCTTACCGACCTACTCCCTTTAATAGATATGCTCCGGCTGAAATATTATCCGAGGAATTGATCTCTCTTCGTGCGTCATAGGGATATAATTCCACGCCGCTAGTCACTAAATGCTAATCATATGAGCAAAGAAAATTTATTTTCGGAATGAAAATTTCAATGAATGATAAACATGATTCTTTTTCTTATTAATAACACTGTATGTACCCATGTTTGCAATGTTTTGAGAATAATCCCATGAAATGGTGTTCGAAATGAGTAATTCTATAGATTTTCCCGTCATCTATTCCTTGATGAACTGCGTTGAAATAAACTAACAAACACGCATAGTGTGTAAATAGTAGGCAACTTCCTCCAGAATTTCTATGTCAATAGTTTGGCTTTATTCATATTTATAACTTCAATTTTTGGTTTTCTTTTCTTACTCACTGGAAAATCTAGTATCACAGTTTCGGTTTTCTTTCACCCAAACCCTACCGAATAATATAATTCAAAAGGTTAACTGAAATTAGTAAAATAAAAATTTAGAAATTTTCAGTTAGGGTGGCACGGCAGAGTTTCCCAGATACGTGTATGACTGAGAAAAAAATCGAGACTCCGAGCCAAATCTTAGTCAGATAAACGTCTGTAATAAGCACCTGGTTTTCAATAGCTTTTAATTTCAGCTACCTCGTATTAGTCGCCAATATTTCAATGTATCAGCTAAAGGTGATTCACTATTTTTAAACGCGTGTGTGCAAAGAGCATGGTGGCCTAATTGGTAGTATTTCACAGCCACTAATCGGAGTATGCCGAATTGAAATCCGGTTGATGCCTAAACTCTCTAAAACCCAGGCCGTTTTGATTTACGTAATTGTAGACATTTTAGGGAAGCCTCAGGTGGCCCAGGAAAAGGCCCCGCCCCCTCCCCATGCTTTTCTGAGCTTCACACGCCTTATGGATTAGCACGAGATCTTTCCTCAACCGTCAATATCAGGCCTCGAGATTATCGACTGTCTCGTAGATGATTGGAATTAACCCCGGTACTTAATTGATAGCACACTTTTATTTTTATGTAGTAAAACGAAATACTCTTCTGATTCGCTCCGCTAACATCGCTTCCCTGATTGGTTATGCATTATATATATGCCTGATTTTGGATATTGAATTGGCTTAGTGGGAAATTCATCGCTGGTGCCAAAGTACACTCCTTCAATGCTCCCGGTGTCGCCTAAAGTGAAGTGAAATCACTCTTTGATCGGGCTCTTTATAGTCATATTAATACTTTTGTACTCATATTATAGGTCCTGTAATTAGGGAATACTTCAAAAATGTGAAATTTAGATTCTAAATCGGGAAGATTCCTGTCAAGGAAAATGCATTTTAATTTAAACTAAAATAATATACCTATTTTTTGAGAACAGTTAATTTTTGTCTTCATTTCCTCACAATATTTCTTAGGGCAACGCATTAAAATTTTATGAGCGTCGATTGAAAACCACTCTGCAGTAGGTGTCGCAGAAGATACCCAGGTGTCAAAGCCCTTCCGTGGAAGGATGGATGGATGCATCCATTAATTATTTCTAATGATCTTATTATTATTATAATGCTTGGAGCGTAATAAAATTAATGCGAGATTAACTAAGCTTTTAACAGTATTTTATTTTGTTTATTATCTTTCATTTCAAAGTTAGTATTTCACACCTATTCCTTGGGTTAAGGGAACCCATTTTTGATAAGATTCGTGTCTCCACATATTAGATTGCGCCTACCCTACCTTATGCAGCAATGTGTTCCTATAAATTCGCAAGGTCAAATTTACAGAGCTCATTGTCCTTCACTTTTCTTTTTCTATTGCAGCAACGTTTCCCTGAGTTTTCCTAATTGGTAGTCTGGAGTAGTAGGTTATTTCCTAAGCTTACTCTGGTCTCCCCTCTCTATCGTTCTTCCCCAAAGTGAAAATTCATCCTTTTTTCTTCGAGTCTATTTGTTTATTTCCGCTATTTTTCGTTCCTCATGTTTGATAGACTACTTCCTATTCTGCCGAGAGCAGAGGCGGAATGAACTAGCAATTCAGCCTTCTTCTTTAGGATAAAACTGTGTTTCTGGGTTTGGCCCGATGCATTTTTCTCTCTGATTACCTGAACTTTCCGTTTACGGTGTTAGTTTTGTTTCCTATTATTTTCCATAGCTTGAAGTTTTGACAGCACTCAACGCTAGTTCAAGAAATAAAGGTTCTAGTTCCAACTGTTCAGATAAACAGATTAACCTAGATACAAAGGCAGAAGCATAATTCAGAATTTATACGATGAAATATTTGAGGTGTCTTCCCATAGAAAATCTCTCTGATTCAACGGAAAAATTAGAAAAATGGATTAAAAAAATAATCCCCTCGTCGTAATAAAGTTTTCGTATAAAACTTTACTATCGAAATATATGATTTTACTGCGACGTTGATTCACACCAGTTGGTGTTCATCAGCAAACGAATCATAGTTATGTGCAATAACGTTAGTGTATAAAACTCTTTTTGATTTTTTCCTGCTATTTTTTCAGTCAATATTATTTTTCTTATCCGCGGAAGTTTGATCGTGAAAGCTGATGCCATAAGTGAAATTGCTCTTTCATGCCCCAATGATTCAAACTTTGTGCAATCTGACTGTAGATTTTTACTGACGGTGAAGCAAATTAGCTTTGGAGTAATATTTTGACTCCCATCTGCTCATTGTTTTTACTCTTATCTGTTCGGCACAGTTTGTTTGACCTTTGAAATATTAAAGAGCCAAACTAAATGCATGAATCGGAGTGCAGTGGACGAACATGAGGCACGATAAATGTGTCCAAATACTTAAGTCAGTGGCATCTGGAGGCGGTTACGTGAACGGTAGAAACGTGACCATTTTACCTTTCCCTTACCTTTCCTTTGCATTCACATTACTTACCATTTTTGCTTTAAAAATTGGAATGTAATAACATGATAATAATATTGATTACTCTTCCTTTGAGTAAATAATGTAAGGGTCTCCAAATTTTATATTCAATTAAACTAGGTACAGTTAATTGGATAACCCCTATAGTGCCTATCCTGTAGTTGGAAATGTTTTTATTCATCTCCAAGATACTAAATACAGCAGTTCATTCTTATTGGAGGTGAAGACTATTTAGTACATACATACGATTTTATCATTGATACGATGTATCTGAGAACTCTTTCTGACTTTTAGTTGATCAAGTCGTTTCTTTATTTAGGTTTTGTACTTGGTGATCAGGGTAAAGTGGAGACACATGCTGAGAAAAAAGAGAAAAATGTTCATTATTCAGCCTCGGATATGTCTGATTGAATTGGGGTAAAGAAGTAGTTTCCACCAGAGGAATGTGTTACAATTTTGAGAAATCTCGTGAGGAAATGGCTTGATAAACCTTTTAGTCTTGAACAATGCGCATTAAGAAATATTTCCGAAGATTTTTTAATGCTTTCTAGTTTCTCCAACAAAGCCAATTGTTTCTCGATTGGGAGTAATTCTTGTGCTATTACCGCATAAGTATTCGCATTTTTAATTGTGGTTTTTGACATTTTGCGTGGATTGAATGCAAATGTAAGGTCAAATATGGCCTTTTGTGGCATTTCTGGGAAAAATGTATTATTATATGCAGCCATGGATATCCTTGCATAGAGTAACCCATGTTCTAGTAATTAAGTTAAGGATATGATTTTCTCATTTACCCTCTGATGAATTGATCCCCTTCGTCCATTCAATCTGCTCGTCTCATTGATTGTGTTATAAGCTCGATAGAGAAAGGATCTCAACTAGGTAGGAGAGTTGATGTGGTGATATATTTATACGCTCGAACGCATAAATTACTGTATGAATTTTTTATTCCAAAATTGAAAATTTGTATTATCTTTTGTCTAAGACCCACAAATGTCACTGCTTACTTCGTTTTTAAATTTGATGGTTGTATGCATTGGTAAACATTTATTATACTTAAAAGTTTAAGTTGTATTGTAAAAATATTGAAAGTAGAAAATAAGAGTCGTCATTCGTCAATCCTTCCTCGTCTGAAAAAAAATCCAATCGCAAATATTCCCTACCGAGTAATCCAACTCACAAAGTATTTTGAAATTTATTCTCCATGCGAATGGTTTTCGGAACGGCTTTCCTTTGTAGATCATTTCTTATATAGGCGTATAGACGTAGATGTCCACTCCTATTGTGTTAGCATAATGCCTTTTTTTTAATGGTTAACTCGTGAAAAAACGATTCTTTAGTCACCCACAATATATTAAATCGTCATAAAAAATATACCATTTAACTGGAAGAAGCTTAGGTTAAGGCAACCATTAGATAGTTTTATGCACTCTTTTTATACGACTATATACTTGTTTAAATGCCCGCCTGCTACTTTCTCGCATATCGTTTATTTTCGTACATGTGCTTACTCTTTATTTACTTCACCTCCCGGCGCCAGAAACTCATCTGCCCATGTACCCCCATCAGGTCCTTCACTCTCGTCCAACTATTCACTCATAAATCTCGTTTCCGTAGAAACCGTGACGTCACCGTTGCGTGCGGATGCCCTCCACAGGAGTGTGAAATAGGCGTCGATCACGGTGGTCGCAGGTTTGTGCGAATGTCTCATCTCCTTCTTCGCGAACTCCTCGACGGAACCTCTCTCGATATCCTCCCACCATTCACTCGCCCGTGGAGGCTCCTTCCCATTCGCCGACCTCCTCCACCCACTCAACTCGAGAGCACCTTTAGCGCATCTCTTTTGGATTACTCCTTCCGAGCGAAAGATGTGTTGTGGCGGAGAAGATGGGGGCTTTTTCGACGATTTCATTCAATGGGTAGATAGTCGTCTTTTTCAGAATGAGTTAAGCACAACGTAGAAGTTCTCTTCGCGCCTGTCTCAGAATCAATTTATAGAGGATCTATGTACAGTCAGAGATCTTACCTGGGAACACCAGGCGTTCCGGTCATTATGTCTGGACTCCGTGTCCTCACTGTTACCTATTATCATTTAAATGAGGTGGAGCGCTGTGAGACCTTAGTTGTTACAGACAAAAAGGATGCAACAGAAACTATTGGGAAGCAATGAGTTTTCAAATATTTTCTAAATAGTCGAGCGTGCATTGTCCATGCGCCATCACAGTGGATGTGACAGGTTTCCTATTACAGGGACGCTTTTTGTAAATAGAGCAGTTAAAGTTTTAATGCTTGAGTTCTATCGTTTCCGGCTCAAATTTGTGAAAATTTACTTTAAAAATTAAAATACACTTTGAAATTTCCAATTTTTTAAAAGCTGTGATACAAGAAGGTTTGAATGCAGATCCCCCATCTTCAGATACGATAAACACTGCTTTTTAATAAAATGAAAGTTTCATTTCCTTCCGAGGGAATATGTGCATAATGATTCCTTGCCTCCAGCATGATGTTAATGGTGCGGGCTATTTTTACGAATAATAGAATAAGACAAATGATTGTACTTAATTAATGAGTAACTAGATATAGTTGTTACAGAAATGATTATTGAGATGATTATTATCACTGTACTAATCGATAAATGATTAATAAAAAGGGATTAATGGTCAATGTCATAATTTAGTTATCATCTCAATCAAAACAGGTAGTATTATTGTAACGAAAAAAACTTTTAATAATTATCAAGCGCGAACTAGAATAGCTAATATTAAATAAAAATATTTCGGAATGTAGATAAATTCGGGTAATTGGTAGTGGCGTCGTAATTTTATGTTTCTAAGACAGAGACCGTGTCGTAAAAAGGTGAATTCTATTGCAAATGCTTTATCACAGTAAATATATTAACGTTCAAGTTCGGTTCTGTAAAATCGCAAAGCGATAGATGCCATAAATGCGATGAGTGTACAAATAGAGCCTAAATTAAAGTTAGGATCATGGAATTCCTACATTCCAAAGTGACCGGAAATGGCTCTCATGTTTGAGATGTGCTTCGAACCTTCCATTTCCCATCCTTGGCGAGCATTCCATGGTTTACTCTCGATCTCCGAAAGAGACAAGCCAGGGGAAGATAAAAAGTTCTCGGAGAGAATTAAGTGAAACGAAGAAGAGGGTCATCGTTTTGTCAATCCCCGAGGCTTTGTTCCCCCTCTCAATTTCCTCCCGTCTCCTTTGACCACCTCTACCACCCCGCCTCCCTCAGACACAGATGAATGGATCTTCCGACTTAATCTTTAAAGGGTCATAACAGGCACCGCCGCAAGTTTGGCCGTTTGAAGCTGGCGTTGGCTAAGAGGCTAGCTCGGAGAGAGAGAATCTCTCCGTCTTTATCTCACTCTTCTGGCGTTGGCGTGGAGATCGTTTGTCTAGACCGGGGTGCCGTTATCTTGCGAGGTACGGGAGGATGGGATCACGGGCGGGGCCTGCGGAGCGATGAAGGGAGCTGTTAAGGTGGACTAATGTAATCCACTCTTGGGCCCCCCCCTCCTCCTCTCTTGCTCTCTTAAGATGTCCCAATATTGCCCTCCATATTCCGATGGACGCCGAGAACGACGCGGCGACTCAAGTGGCGTTCGGGAAGGGCGATTCTAGGTATCTCGGACGAAAGCTTTTTTTTTCCTTTACGCGTGGCGATCACGACAAACATGGGGCTGGTTCAACCCCTCCTTTTAATATTTTTTTTTGGGGGCACATCCATCTCATCCCTGCAGGGAGTTTGCATAGGACGCCTCTCTGCGGAAGAGAGCGGAATGACGGAGACTTTCCGATCGAAGTTCCGGAGAAGTAATTAAATTCTTTTCTCCGGATTAATTATCCTGAATGTCTTCCCGCGGTGATGGGGTGGACGTCGCTCTGGATTCGCCAACTGCAGGTAATTCTCTTGGTTGCCTTACCAAACTGAACTATCGGATTTACGCCAAAATGGTTTATTTCTAAAGATCCATTGTTTAAGTTTTTCCCAGGGGCGATGGATCTAGTTCTCCAACGGTTTTGACGTTCTCTTCCAGAGTGATGTTGAAGGAGAACTTACTGAATCAAGGAACCAATATCTAATCGGGCATAAAAAAAATTAATTGAAAGCATAGTGTTGATGAGCGTTAGAGAAAAAATTATTTATCTTTGACTATTCACCCATTACAATGAGAAACAAATTAAATTACTTTCACGTCTAGCCCATAGTTAGTAATTCTAGAGTATTTAATCGAATTATGGTTTTTGGGTCACATTAGCTTAATATATACTTATTTTTAAGTCTTAGAATTATGAAAGCAAACGTGATTTGGGGATTTTCTTCCATTTTTTGACACCTCGTGGAGGAAAGAATCCTTCTCTACATAGATTTACATCACGCGTCTCCCGTATTTATTATGTAGTATATGTGTACCGGAGGTCCCAGGTTCGAATACCGGTGATGCCTCTTGGCACCCTCAGCTTCACCCAAGCTGTGTACTATTTTTCGGATACCAGATACTCCTGGGAAATAACTGGCGGTACGGGGAAAGGAACTGGCCACCCTACCTTTATGTGTGAATTTTCAACGCCGTTGGACTTAGTACTGGGTGATCTCTACCTTCACCTATCAAACCGACCTTCGGGTTGATTACTGTGATTTGATATGTGTATCAGTAGATAATATATTACTCCGGGCTCCTAAATAATAATTATTCCTAACTTTAATTACAAATAACGTGATGCTCATATATTTTTGGAGTAAAGATGGATTAAATCCTGTTCCGACCCGAATCTGGAATTCGAACATTAAACATGCCCTCGAAACTTATTTTGAATCCAAATATTAATTTTCCTCTAAGAATTTAATAAAGTACTGTGAATGCAAGGAAACAAAAATATTTTTATCTATCTGAGTTTTTATTTAAAAACATGATCATTTTAACGCGTTCGGGGTCTTGGCTTTCCCCTTCGTAGCTGTATGGATTGCGACTACTAGTTTCTTCTAACATCACCCCCAAGATTAGATTTTCCTGCTCGGGAATGCTATTCTGGAGTTATTGCTGTCGCTATGTATCGATTCTATCCATCCTTTCGTATTTACGTGATATGTATGAGATAAATTTTTTAAACAAGTCAACTTTTGTGTGTTTATTGATTAACGCTCAATTAACTTATCGAATTTGCTATTTTTACGTTAAATTTTGTCCTTGTCCTTATTTAACTAATAATTAGCCGATTGTGACAACATGAGATTCATGAAAGATAAGCTATTCATGCAGTAAATAGTTCGTGTTATAAAATGGCACCGTACAACTGACAAGAACCACTGGTTAAAGGAAAGTGAAGTGGTACTACAATGGTACAAAGTTGTGTTCAAAGATTGTGTAAAAGTGAAACATGAGATTGGCATTACCATTGTATAGAAATTGTGTGATTTATACAATTTCCAAAGACTTCACAGATCTTAGCCAAGTCCAGAATTTGGGACAAAATGTGTAAAGGCAGTTTTTTTATAAAAATAATGTCACTCGGAACTCCTAAATGCGCACTACATATGTCGCCGGTCGATGCCATTCAAGTTAGGATCATCATTTAATCCTCGCCTTGTCACTCTGGGGTAGCTTGCCTGGAGAGCTGACTGTGAAATCCCCGGACCAATGCCATTTCAGAGCCGAGAATTTAATCTTCATTTCTCTTAGATAATGACGAGAATAACTTTTATTACATGTTTTTCGTGTTTATCGGTACTTTAATCCATAGCTTTCGAATATACCATTCCCCCACAGACCACTCTTTGTAACATTGAAAGTCTGATACTGCGGTGTGCCGTCAGGGTTTCCTTCGCTTTGATACACGCAAGCGAAGCAAATTTTTTCCGATCACACATATGCGAATAATGAATTTGATTAGCCTGTAATAGTCATTTAATTTAATTTAACTTAAGATCTACATTATGAGGCCTTTTCTACCTTTTTCTACGTTTTATACTTCGTAAATGTAAGATTTTAACCTCTGTTTCTACTTCATAGTAGTCGATTAATAATGGGCATAATAGTAGTGTGCCTTTGGAAATTGGTGAAAATAGCACTGAACTAGCTAAAATGTTAATTAAAAAATTCTGCATTTTCGATGTGAGCAACCTTGCATGCGTGGCGAATATATTGTCGATATATCCTAATTACGTATCCGAAATGCTAAAACCTATCCCACATTGCTTAAATTTTCTCCGTTGGTAATTCCTCATGCCCGTACCAACCTTTACCAAAACTCCTTTCTTGTCACTGTTTCCAAATTTTGGAACTCACTACCCCTTCAAATCAAATCCTCTTCTTCTCT
>LYUA01000124.1:570143-580348 GCA_002093875.1 Calopteryx splendens
CTCACTCCCTCCCCCACACACACCCCCACACCCCCCCCTCTCCCGTCGAATGTATCTCCTTGTCGCCCCACCTTTGACCCGGAGTACCGTCTCTTGGTGATTACCTCTCCCCCCCCCTTCCTGCTCGCAGTTCTCAAGGCTTCAGGATCCCTCCCCCTTATCCCAAGCAGCATCTGACCTAGTAAAGTAAAAGGTGGCCGAATGCTGCAAGGAAGAAGCAAACGGGTCGCTGTTGATTGGAATACTGGTAGTGTTAGGTATTAGGGGGCTGGCGACCGAAATAAAGGTTGTTTTCACCATTAGGGATAGGTGGGTAAATTGGTAGACGTAGGATTATCAGGGAGGAAGGGTGGAGGGAAACCCGGGATCTGCATTAGCTTACTCGTAGTGAAAGTCGTCAAGGCGTCAACAGTTACGCGTCCATCAGAAATCCACTTCATACATCATATAACCACTGATTATAGATCGGGATATCACTGAAAACTTCTGATACCACCGGGAATCGATCCTGGGCCCTCTGGACAGAAGCCGTTTCACTAGCCACTCTATTTCCTCGTTGTCAGCATCTAATTCGTACGATTATTTTCCTCCCACAGGGCAAGTCATAAGTGGAATCGAAGCCTCAAGTGACCCGCCGCATGTATAATTTCTAATAACTTCATGGCACTTTTTATTACTTCTTAAAAATTTTTGCCGAATCGGGATACTTTCCTTTGCATTTTTTTAAGTTCAGAAATTTTGGCCCATATATTTAGTAATATCCCTGAGTGTCACGTGGGTACCTCCCAGCTCAGGTAACTCCAGGGTGTCCCTTCGCTGTAGAGTGATTTATAAACCGTAACTGGATACCACCCAGAGAGGAGAAATGAGAGATGTATACTTGGAACCACGCTCAGTTTTCGTTCCGCAGAATGGTTTTTGAAACTCTCATTCTGAAACGTGAGCACATTAGAAGTTAAACACATCGCTCATTCCGTGAATTTAAAACTAACAGGGGTACCAAATCTGGTGCTTTCGGCAACGCAGAATATGGATCATTCTGAAATTTGACGGAAATACACACTTACTTTTAATGAAAAATAAGACTTCTAGAATAATGAAGAGGGAACGGAATGGAAGGGTACCTGCCCGGAATTGAGTTCCAACAGAGATGTCGCAGTGGCGAGGCGAATGCATTCGGGTTTAAATTCAGAAATTATGGCCCATATTTTTAGTAATATCCCTAATTTTTCATTATTTCCACATTTTCATTATCACATATTATCCATCTCCTTAGCTGACCCACATTCCCACTGTGTGCGTCAGCTAAGAAGGTGCATTACGATTTTGGACAATGGGTTTACTCTTTCGGATAACGTGGCGTACCGGAAAATTGTATTTACTCAGGTGTCATTTAACAGGAGTTTCAAGCTGAAAAAATGAACGGGCGGGCTAAAGTAAAAGATCGGGCTAGGATAGAAGGAATGGATAACGTTTTATTGAAATGTTGTATTAGATAATATGAAGGATTAATGAAATGAATGTGAGATTAGGTCTGGGTATAACAAATGGAATGGTGAATCATTGTAATGGCAGTTGCATATGAAATACAACTTAATGCAAATGGCACTGAGCAATTGAAAGCAAGAGCACATTTAATGTTCGTTAGAAAATCTTTGATGAGTCGGAATCGGCTATTTGGGATGATGCCGAGGACGCGACTGACCACTTGATCACAGCTGTAGCTATTGTATTTGAGCGTAGATGTCTCTCAGTGTTAATGAAATATGTGCTCAGGCATGCTTCATTAATGTGTGACCAAACCTTTCTCTGATTGTCCCAAACACTCGAAGGATGTCCAAGATAAGTTATCTCTGATGCTAAATGACTCAAATTAACTTTTAATTGAAATATTTTTCACTGTTCATTTGATGAAATAACGTGTATTTATTTTATACTAGCAGATAATTCATGTGTTTTATCCTTAGGCGAGTCTGAAAGTTTGAGTGTAATTGATTTTTGTTCCCAGAAGTGTATTATTAAGTAACTTTAATGCATGTACTCGTAGTATTAATGTTAGATTTTCAGTCGTTTTGACTAACATTCCGTTTTATGTTTCGATACACCTATCTACTCTTACTGGTTATATAAAAAATATCTCTCAAGCATGTATATAAATATTCAGCATTCATTTATAATGTATATTAATCCTCTTCAGAAACGTTGGATTTTGCTAGGCGGAGGGCATAAGGTCATTTTTACGGAACATAGTTCTTTTTTGAGTTTTAACTCATCTCATCCTGAATTTGGATTTTCGCATTTTCCATTCGAAATAATGTATCCACTTCTCAGTAAAGAATAGTGAACAATACTTTGACCAGTCCCTTTCTCTTCGAGTTGAAAAAATCCTATCATACAAGGGATGATTCATACTATAATATGCGTTTTCGTACTATATACTATTCGTACTATGTACTTCCATCTCTTAGACCCGTCATGATTGAATTTGGTCGAGTAAAGTTACATTTCCTCTCATTGGAAATCTGTAATGAATTTTAGAAAACGATCGTGTTTCTATTAAACTTATTTGAGACTTTTTACTGAAAGGAACAATACTCCTTCGGGAGTATGGAAAGTTTTTCATATCTAGCCTTTTTAATATAAATATTTATTCTTATTTTACCCTTTTTCTTGGTATAAAATACACTATTATTAAGTTTTTATATAATCATGCAACGTTCTGTGATTGTTTTCTGGCAATGGCTATCACAATGTAACCGGTATTGAATCATCGGAAAACTTAACTCTACCTATTGCTGTTCTATGCAAACGAAACTTGACATTTTAATATCAAAATAAAACAGTAACAACTATTTAAAGTCATCATGGGAGTTACTTTTCTTTATGTTGGTTTGTGACTACATAAAAAAATCAGTAATCGACCCGAAGGTCGGTTTGGTAGGTGAGGGTAGATATCACCCAGTACTAAGCCCAACGGCACAATGTGAAATTCTCACGTCAGGGTGGGGTGGCCAGTTCCTTTCCCAGGGCGACCTTGTAGCCGAAAAATGTTACGCCGCTTGGGTGAAGCTGAGGATGCCCAGAGGCGTCACCCGGAATCAAACCCGAGCCCTCCGGTTTGTAGCTCAGTACCCGCTACCCACATTAGCTACGCACTGGACTATCACGCCCCTTGTGACTACATACACTTACATATTTCCTAATCATGCATTGTGAGTGGATGAGCCTATGATTTTAGAAGCTAAGTCAAATTGATCTGAACTAAGACGCTAATGCGATCATAAATGTTCAATTACTATCTGTAAATAGAGTACGGTAATTGTTCACATCAATCCGAACAATTAGTTATGATCCCGAGATGAGTTAAGAGGATAAATTACGAAATACGGATGCATACGAGAACTTTTATGCAAATATGTGTTAACTCTACCTATGTTCAAAAAACGTATTTAAATTTTATTTCCTAGATTGAATTTCAATACATTTCAACTTTATTTCTAAAACTCATTCCGAATGTATTGTAGCAAGATATTTTGAGGGTATCAGTAAATGGAATTCAAGAAATGTATTTCTAGAAATGCTTTGTAAATGGATAAAGTCGGTGGAATTTTAATCAAAAGTATTTCTAAAAATTTATTACAGTGCATTTCTATAAATATATACTTATGGCTAAATACATTCAAAACACGTGGAAATATAGAGTAAGCTAAATGAGTTTTTACAAATTCATAATGTATGCATTTATAATGCACTTAAACGTTTGCACATTGATTTTAATGTATGTACTTGAACATGGGTAGGTGTATTTTTTTTGTTATTAAATTTTTATTTATTTCTCTCATTTTTTTCACGTTTTTTAATGAGCATTCCTTCCGGAAGTGTACTATAACTTAATCTGCTCGGAAAGAATAACCAAAGTGAAAAGAATTAGCGAATTTACGCGATAAATTATTCCTTGGTGGCAAGGGAACATTTCAAACTTTTGACGATTTGAGCGAATAAAAATAACGCTTCAACTGCTGCTCAAGGGGTTTCGTTCGCATCCGTATGGCTAATGAATTTTCTTTTTCATTGCCTCACTGCGTGTTCAATTTTCTCCCTTCTTGTCCTCCACGGCATCCTCTTTCAAAGTTAGGGAGAGACGTGCTGGGAACCTCTGTTCAATCTTAGCAATTCTTCCTCCCTACGGGGGAAGTTTCTCCAGCATGAGATTCCTTTAACGCTCAGCAAAGATGGAACTCACGCTGCATATAGGTTTGTGAAAAACCTTTCTTTGGCAAAATAAGTCTAAATCCAATTTGATTGGCAAAGGAACCATTATAATAACCAAGGGAACGTGAAAAAAACACTCGGAAAGGGAATCTTAATTTTTTCACACAATATCTTATTTTGACTTTATCCGATTATCTTGTTTGGTTATTTATATTGACCTTGAGTGCCTTGCCGACTATCCTTAATTGGGTATTGGAAGGATCTCAGTCCTGTTTAACTACATGTAAATTCAAGAAGAAAATAATTACTAATAATAAAAAATACTCAATAAACATACTTTTTACTCTGTGTCTCATTTAGGTAATGGGTTTTCTGCCATTTTCAAAGCTTATCTCAGCAATCAGTTTTTTTTAATAGTCGAAAAAATAGTATCAATGATTCAATTTAGTGTAAGCATACATATTATTCTTGAACCAAATGTAATTTTGAGATTACGTAAAGATGTTTTTTTTTCAATTCGATCACAATATATTCAATCGCAATATATTCAATCACAATATATTCAATCCATCTTCGATAGATTTGGCGCGGTAGACCAGTGGACCAGTGTAAAGCCCTCAGCTACTAACCAGATGGCCCGGGTCAATTCTGGGTGAGACCTCTTGGCACCCTCAGCTTCACCAAAGCTTTGTACCATTTTTCGGGTTCCAGGCCATCCTGGGAAATGAAAAGCAATTGGCCCCCCTACCCTCTTGTGTGAATTCAACACGCCGTTGAGCTTAGTATTGGGTGAGTTCTAGCATCAAATACCAAACCGATCTTTGGGTTGATTACTGTGACTTTTGACCTATATATTTCGAATTTTTTAACAGGATTTGTACGCAGTTACATATTTTTAAGTGAGGTAGAAGCTTATTTTATCGACTAATGAGAAAACAATAATGATGAATTTTTAGTAATATAGTGATAGATCATACAAGGACCATATTTTTAATTCTTTTATTTTTGTTATTAATGGTCTACCGGTTTGGGTAGGTTTTTGAGGGTACCACAGGCACACGGCTAATGCGACATCAGCATCATAACACCCTAAACTATAACAAACTATTGTTCCATTCCACATGCTTTCTGCTCCCCTCCATCCCATCCAACATGACTAATCTTTGCTTCCCTCTACCTCGCTTATCCAAAATTCTCCCCTCTATCACAGTCTTCAACATTCGATTTTTATTTTCAGGATATTGATTTTATTCTTACACGGTGAACTATGCCAAAAAGGTATTTATATAGGCCGAAAAACTTCTGAGAATCATTGGTGTGAATTTGACTGGGGTTGACTAAATGAGTAGGGAATAAATTTGTGAAATACTAATTATTTCTAAGTGTTTTAAGTGCGTGTGCGGTATTTTTTCGTAATTGATTCTCTCAACATGCCACCAATGTTTTATAGCGCCTTTTTGTTGCTAAAACCTTACATTAAATTACCTTCTATTTGAAGTTACAACAGTGAAAATAAACCATAAATTATTTAATCAGTCATTCCTCTTTAAGCTTTGATGATTGCATATACCCCTCTTACCTGGTGGGTGATATCGACTTTTTGCCAAGGTTTATACGCGTGGGCAACCCTCTTATAAAACATGACTTAGTAACCTGCACTTCCAGCGAAACTCGCCGCCCTAAAAAAAAACAAGTGACCTTTTGCCCTAACCTCTCGCCTTCTCGCCCTCACCCTCTTCGGCTGTATCTTTTTCAAAAGCATCCTGGAGGATGTGTACAACAGACTGCGTGACCAGCATTGAAACTTCCGTATATCCGAAGATCCTCAGCAGGCTGGCTGCAACGAGCCCTTCATGACGCCACACGATCTTAACCTCTACTTAAAATGATAGGAAAGTGCTCAGTTTTGTGTTTCAGATTGGACGATCCTATACCTAATGAATATTTATCGTCAAAGATTCTCATCTCAGGACAGACCAACGCGCACGCTGGAGAAAATATAGTATATATAGTTTTGAGTTCTATCTGCTCGTAATAGGTTTAAACGCTAGCAAGCTGCTTTTAATTTCTCAGAGTGTGATATAGTGGAAATAGTGGATAATCTTTTAATTACGAAAGAATTCGACTTTGGGATTTCAAGGGAATTAAATGTTTCGAGGTTCCCTGAACACGTTTCAGCTATTTTCTGAAAGATGTCTGTCTGTGTCCGTATGTGATGTGTTTGTGGGCATGGTAACTTGCAAACTATTAGCCTGAGAAAGATTTTTTAAATTTGACTTTTAAATTAAGAGAAGATGATTAGATGTCGACTAAAATCGACCAACCAGAAGCAACTCTTTTGCTCTCTTCTCGTGCGACATTGGTGCATTCGCAAAATACCATATCAAGAGAGCAGTAGATCGGAGAAATATTATAATTAAACATGATAATGGTTTACGAGAGGCACCATTTTATTTTTATAATAAAAAAATTAGTTACTAGCGTGGAACTTAAACCATTAAATGGATAAAAAAATTGAAATTCCTATTCTGTTCAGCATTTATTTCGCACGAAACATTTATAAAACTTCGTTCGTATATGAATTTTTAGTGATTTTTTTGGATAGGGTGACCATAGAAATGACATTGTCACCGGCTGAAACTGAATACTGAGATTTTTTTCTGAAGTGCTGTCCTTATCGCTGTCATAAAAATGGATACCTAACTTAATACTCTTATAACTATTTATATCCGTAATTAGCGTTTGGAGAAAGTAATGTGCTGCCCACAAAATATTTTTTCACAAATTGGAGTGATCATTGAACAGGTCTATGATTTAAAATTTTTCTAATTCTGCAGAGAGGCAACTAATTACCCTTTCGTTAATTTGACCTTTCAGTATTAGCTTTCGCAGTTAAGTTGGAGATGAGGCATTGAATAAGGATGTAATTACAATTACCATTCCTAGTACAATTTTGGCAAGACCCTTCGGATAATATCTATGAGTGACTAACAGAGAGTTAGATAAAAACAATTAAGGGTGAAAATAAAGGTGTGTGCAGATATTAGGCGCAGGCAGGCGAAAAGAGCAAAAGTTTTTTTTTAATATATCCAGTAATACGTGCCTTCTTTTGAATTTTCCATCATAAGAAATTGCTTTTCCATATCTTCTTACAATTGAGACTATCTTGTGTGGTTAAAAATATTCACCAATTATGTCTCGGTGCATAATTCCTTTTTCATATAATAATATAAATAGTATTCATGCCCAAGCATTCGAATATGACTTTAGTTTTCCCCAAGAATGGAATATGGAGCCTTCGCGTTAACCAGCGGATTCGCATCCTACTGGAAGAGCAGGGTCGACGGGTTTCTGTTTGCCTTCAATACTAAACTCGTTCATTATGCACCACCAGTAATTATGATGGCCAATAATTAGTATCAGCTTTAAATTATATTTATCTATAAAGAGTAACTTATAGCTCGCAATAAAAAGTACCTTTACAGAATTTGGAAAATTATAATTTGAAGAAGAAGAACCCCTAGGAAAATATGGAAAAAGTATATCATAATAGTTATAGCGTTTCACTCGGCATTCCTACTAGCTAAGATACTACAATAAATTTTAGGGGATCACCTGCTGTTGCATATGCATATGCGAAAATATTCACAAATCAAAAATCATTCGCCTGAACCGGGAACCGTTTAAAGCTCTCAAACTGCTGGGTAGCTAAAATGACTAAAGAACTCGACCGGAGTACAAGAGATCCGGGTTCGAGTTCCGGTTCAGCCGAATTACTTTTGCAATGTGAATTTATTCCTATATGCTATTGTAATAATAAATTCGTATTTCTTCAATTTAATGTCCTCCATTGCTTTGTTCTTGTGACACATTCGGGGTCCTAGTGTGATGTTATTTCAATTCATTCTTCCTCTTCAGCGAGTGTCCCATATAATATCATGCCTCATGTGTGTTGGTTCAGTTTATGCATTCTCCTTTCCAATGTTTTCCATTGGCTTCGTTCTTTGACTTATTTCCGTGAAGTTGCATAGTTACTTTTTTATGAGAATACAAGCTTTAACGAACGTAATTCTCATTCGTTATTCTCTACATATTTCCATTTGCTCTTCATTCTATTTGCATCATTTTTCCATTGCTTCAAATTTTCTTTTCTCCGCTATCGTACCGTTGTTGTCGGAAGAAGTATTCAGAAGAATACTTGACGTTCATGCTCTCATGAAATGTTTCATTAATTGTTTCTTGACTTATTCTCTGTTGCTGATAGGTAGTTGATTTTTTCCAGTGGAAAGCCTTCTTAGCGTGTTTCTTGTTCCCCTTTCGTTTTTTATTAATGGTCATCATGCTTCCCGGATAGAAAAACTATTGCACTACTTTTAGCTCCGTTTGCCTGGTTTTATGTTCATACTAACTCTTTGAATCCTTCCATCGCAATAGATTATCGAAGTTTATTTTTTGGTTAGTTCTATTTTTTAAAATTTCGTTGGCTATACGAAGTTAAAGCTATATTGTCTGTGAAACGCACATACTGATTTTTTCTGCTTGAATAAGAATTCCTTCTACGTTATACCTGGGCTAATTCATGGGTTACCTTCTCGGTGTAATCGATGAAACCCACTGGAAAAGGTTCACATCCTTGTCTTACTCTCTTATTGCTTCTTCAAAGCTGTATCAATATAATTATAGCCTTTTGGCTTTTATAAGGAATACTCATAACTTTCATGCCACCACGAGGTAAACTGTCCTGCAGAATATTTATAATTTTGTTTTAGTCGGCTTGGTGGAATGCTTACTCCACTTTTAAAGGTGCAATAAAGTTTTTCTTAGTAAAATATTTTATTTGTATGAATTCGAATAATATTTGTAAGAAATAGAATAAAAGGTCTAAGATAGCTTCTACATATACATCTACATAATACCCTGCAAGTCGCCGTAAAGGCGTTTGGCAGGGGGTGAATTCTCACCCAACATGCACTACTTATCATGCTCAAGACAGNATTCTCACCCAACATGCACTACTTATCATGCTCAAGACAGGTGAGCATTCTTCTTTGCTCCAGAATTTTTTCTATACCCAAAATGGCTCTCATCTAAGAATTTATCTCTGCTTTACATTCTACTTTAGCCGGCCTGGTTAGCTTGGTAGGTGCGTGCTCGCCTGTTCATTCTAGGGTCACCGGTTCGCGTCCCGCCTCGGGAATGGGTCTTAGTGATGCTAAAATGGTCCTGATTTCGCCTAGTGAAGTCATCATTATTACTATAATTGTTGTTATTACTTTCATGAAGACTATTCGTGAAAAAGAGTAGATAATTATGCTGTTGGCTCCATGGTTTTCGCAATTACTTGCTCTTTACGGTGTTACAATAGGTGATATTATATTCTTTTGGAAGCCCATGGATATTTAACTCCTGTTTATATTGAAAATTAGAGTATGCAGCGCTATGCATAAAATATTTTCTGCCCCATTTTTAATTAGTTCAGAAGAAATTTAATCGATTCCTGTGGTCTTTTTAACTCGAAGGTCCTTACTCGTGGTATGGGATTCTTATCCAGTGAGCATAAAATTTTGTATTTCTTTAACAGAAAGGTAACTCTCCCCAATGTCCCTTCTACTCCAGCGCCTTCCTCAGATACGTTCCAGTCCTCTCTCTGAACTTCATGTTAAAATCCGGTCCATGAAGGGCAAAACGGTGAGAAAAATAGTGATAGGTTACTAAATTTTAAATGCAAAGAAAATTTGAGTTCAAATGGAGAGAATATTACTTTTTTGTTTACTTCATCACCGGGATAGAGTACGCAAAAGACGCCTTTTTGACGCATTCTTCCCCTCTAATAATATGTTAGGTGTAGCCTCATCAATATGGGCACGCGGGGGAGTTGTAGCTATGGGCACTTTTATATTTATGAAAAAAAAAATCTACACGATACCCCGCAAGCCGCCGCTCGGGCGTGTGGCAGGGGGGGGGTGTTATGCCACTAGCCATTCCGGCTTGTA
>LYUA01000124.1:620049-631761 GCA_002093875.1 Calopteryx splendens
TAGGAGCTTTCTTAACTTCTTGTATTGGCTTTAGGATTTTACCTATTTTGCAACTTAGCTCCAAGCTGTGGATGGAGGAGGAAGCACATTCTGGATCATCATCTCATTCAAAACGTACGAATGCTCTTAGAGCATTCTCACGTTTTGATATTCATCAAACTACGTTGTTCTTCTTAAATACTGTGAAGGCTCTATAACAAATCGCTCTCAGCGCTTTACAAGCCTGATAATTTTATCGTATGCAAAATCTAAATTATTTCTTGTACCGAAAACGTTATGTGCATCCTATGCAAGTTATTTTCAACACCTGGAAACAATAACGTTCTTAAAACAGGCTGCACTCATAAATTAAGTGTCATATTAAGTACTTTTACTTACCTAAATAATAGAAATTAAGCTCACTTGGAGCAAACAGTTTTAGACTATTGTTCATTTAATTGTATGACACAGTGAATACTATGCAGAGAAACAATTATTACCTTGGATTATGTAGAATAATGATGCGCGCGACTGACGGACTTTCAGATTTCGACAGAAGCAAAGACTGTTGTAAAAATAATGTAGAATTGTAATAAAATCACAAATGAATAAAAGGCCTGAAGAGTCTCCACGATTGGCGAAGACGAAAACGCAGTTAATTCACAAAAATGGGAAAAGGGTCAAGTATGCGGCAGAAGAAAGGGCCAATGCCGAAAAAATGGAAGAATTTAATTACCAGCGCTCTGCAAAGGAAGGGTGGGTTCACTGGGATGCCTCTCTCTGCCATTTGGAATCAATGTGCGGAGTCAAAGACTTTGGCAGCTCCTCGGCAAAGCCATAACGATGGGAGCCGCTGTTGAAGGATTAGAGCATTTGGCATCCGTAAGAAGTCGTTTCTTCCCAGAAGAGCCTCGCGGAATCGTACAAAGACCGCTTTCAAAGATATTTTAAACCTCCGTTGACGAAATTTGCTTCCCACAAATAGATTTTCGACGCATGGAGCGACAAGACAACGAACCTGTCCAAAGCGTGCTTCGGGTACTTCAAGTGCGGCAATAGGAAAAAATTAATTTTTCCAAACGCTATGCACGAAGGTCAACCTTTTAGCTTCGATAAAATATGGTACCTTGTTCTTCTTAAAACTGTGCCCAAGTCCGCTAAAGGTCTTCAAACATAGTTGAGTCAATCAATAAAGTATAGATAAAAAAAACCACTCGATGGACGGACATGTGACTGGCGGCTGACGGCTTACCGTGGAATGTTAAAATAGAAGTATGTAGTTACAAAGGGAAAGGCAAAAAGACTGGCCTTTGACGCCAAGGCTATTTTGCGAAAGTTGGTCCTTTGAAGAATATATTCGCTCCGGGACAAAACGGAAAATGGTAATAAAAGGCATAAGAAGGCTTCGAGAGGGTAGTGGCTGAGAAAGAAGTAATGTTTGGCAGTATTACTCAACTATAATAAAATTCATAGAATTTCCAGACTTGGGCGAATTGAAAATATCTTGGGCAAGAAAATAAATTATAATTCCAGTGCTGTTAGATCTATCGTAATTAGTTTGGTGGTGATAGAAAAATAAAAAAGAACCAGAACTATGGCTTAATGCTACGGTGGGGCTGAACAGTTATGGCCGAACAAGACTAAATGTAATTGAGGAACGTTTACTAAAAGTGGAAATGAACTGAATAAATGGCAAACGCTGCCGAACCTGATCAATCATAGTTGACGCTTGGTCCATTGGTCTCTCAAAGATCTTAACGATTGGGATGTAACTTCCTTCGGGAAAGTGCTTAAGCAAAGTAGTTTCAATGCATTCAGAATCCCTTGTGCAGCGGAGACAGGGAGACCAGTAGAATTTAGAAAGTTGATCGAGCGTTATGACCGGATTTTCAGATATAAACTTGGGGTGATTTGAACCTCTAGAATTTTAATGAATATTCAAAAAAGGACAATCGTTTTCATTTCATTTAATTTTTTTAACCCTTTGCCAATGAAATTGATTGCCCGGAGATTATCGTGCACCAGGATTGAATATACAGTTACCGGTGGAAAAGTGAATTACGACAATTAAAGCCAAAGGAGGAAAAGTTAGATTCATATGAAACGCCGCCTGAATGGTCAACTCCAATAGAGACCTTGTTGTTGTTGTGAGACAGTACAAATAGAAAAGGGGAATGTCGTGGTATATCTGCGGATATTTTCATGCTGTAGTCCTTCAGAGACAGAAAATGAAATATACTCTGTGGAGTACCACAGTTTTTTGGATACCCGAGAACGCCCGACAATTTATATCGTATAAGTTCAAGGTTTTTCCTCTGAAGGAATAGTTATTCCCCATTAAATTCATCACCATATCCCACAAGGCTTGGCAGAGAGATTTCTCCTTACTTCTGAAGAAGGATGCGTGATTTCGTTTCAGCCTCGGAAACAGGACGAGCGTACGACATTTTTTATTAGCATATCGAAACTCGCCATCTCAGTTGACCAGAAGAGCGTCTTTAGAATTTCCCCTTAAAATTGGATTTGCTATCGACTGCTCTAAATCGGGGAGCCGGCCGACAAAGCCAAAATAAAAAAAATCACCGGGTCGTGGCGACGAAAGAATGACCACGACAAAAAGGATGTGAATTTAAAAACGGGTATGTCATAAAAATGAGGGACGAGTTGGCAAAAGTAAGACGACCAATGATGATCCTCGGGAGAAATGCTAGTTGAAGCTCTCACGTGAAGCGTAAACCCTGGGGAAGATCGTAGGAAAACGTATCGAAAATATGCCCCCGTCAATGGGATGTGGTGGCTGAGCGAGCGAGAGGTGCCCGAAACGCATGACACCAGCGGAACTCCCCGGCCACCGCGGTGAATCGGAGTGAATCAGCAAGGCAATGAAGAAGTCCTTCGACTTGTGTTAGCTTCACTTTTCTTCTTTTATTCTGTTTCACGGTATACGCTAATAAAATACTAATTTTTCCAGGTATGAGTTCAAATGAAATGCATAAAACCATAAAATAAATTGCATTGCCTCCCGAAAATGAATTCATCTGTTTTTTTTGCGGGCTTAAATTTATTTCTGCGTGAATCACGTCCAGGTTTAGGGAAACCATTTGATTGGCGTACTCATGAGGTGAAAATTAGCGTTATTTTAAGTGCAAAGGGAGGTTGGTATCGTTGGAACGAGGACTGTAGAGGAAAAAGTACTCGCAAATTGGAACAGGAGATGAACAAGCGAGTAACATCTGACTCTTATTGTTATTTTCTCTGACGCTCAATTTCCTGGAAAAAATAAATCTCATCCGAATCCCATCATCCCTTTGTGTATTGTAAAAAAGAAATAGCGTATAGTGCGGCGGCATCGGGAAGTGTAGGTACTCCATCACGACTCCTTCCTCATTCTAAAAACATCATGCCACGGGAGAGATGAGAAATTCCGAGGAGTTCATTCTAGTTTTCTTTTCTCTTCTTTACTCTATATCACCTCTTCCTCACCCCACCTTTTTTTGTCCATGCTCTCCCTTCTGCAGCTGATTCTCCTCCGTCCAAATCCCTCCCTTCAAGGGCTTGGCATCTGAGCCATCTGACTCATTACGGAGCGGATGAGAGCGCCAGTGTGCGAACAAGGGGATCGAGAGGGTGGGCGGGGGAACTCCTTTCTGGGTGCTGGAGGTTTTGAAAGCCGGTGAGTTGGTGTCTAAAGCACGGGGGGAGGGAGGAGGAGTGAGCCTTCCTTGCTAAAACACCGAATGCGGTGGCGAGGACAACTTTTAAAGCAACCGCGAGTCCCGTTTGCAGGGATGCTCGAGCTGAAGTCCCACCTCTCGTAATCAAAATGGCGTTCGGCCATGTGTCCCCGAAATGGCAACAGTCATTTGGGTCACGAGTCTTGTATGGGGTCCTGATATATTCTTTTTTTTTCCTATCTCCATTTTTGAGCGTTAGATTGCTCATGGGAATCGCTGAGTGCGAATCGTTTTTTTGAATGAAATTTTACTCCGCGGAATTCATTCCACTCTTACTTCCCTCCCTCTGTCTGCATATGGGAGTAAAATTTTTTAGAGCGAGATACATCACGGATCCCCCTTGCGAAGTTCATGAATGCGTTCGGCGGTGCGGAAACAACCGACCAATGCATGCACAGCAATGTGGATCGTAGAGTTCGTCGTCCAAATTTGATTTTAATTAGACCACGGTTCCAGATATTTATTCCTCTGTGATGAATGTCTTGTCGTCGTACATGAATGAGCTTTACATTCATAGAGTCATCAGAAGGCTTTAGTAAGGTGTAAAATCCAAAACCAACAGGAAATTTGATAATCCGATTTCGATATTTTGGCAAACAAATGTAAGTATTGCTTGAAATAGATAAGTATGTACAGAATTTCTGTCTAGTTGATTGTTACCTATGATAACTGAAATATTGATATCGGATGTTTTCAACTTTCCTGTTAGTTTTGGATTTTTCACCTCCCTATAACTAATAGCCAACAAGCTCAATCCATTGCTTAATCTTCATAAGGTGTTCTGCTGGGTGGAAGGTCCCGAAAATCCACCGTTGTCTCCGTCCCCTCCTTTCCTTGGGAAGTTCTTTGATCTTTTCTCTTTGCGTCATGTAACTGATAGGTATGTTGAGTGACATGGCATCTCCTTTCTCTTTCCTTTTCCCCAGTCACTGTTTCTTCAATGAGCGTTGCTTAATTCCCTCTATCTCTACACGTGGCCGATCCCGTTTTCTTTTTTCTTCTGAACAGTTATGATCTATTCTCCCTAACCCTGTTTATCATCTTTTTTCTTACTCTATCCCCCATTGTATTCTATTCAAATTCCTCCTCACCCACATCTAATAAAGTCTTAATCCTGCTCTTCTCTCTCTTCCCCAAGATCCATGTTTCACAACCATCCATTTGAAAGCTCCAGATGTAGCATATAAACTTTCTTCTGATGAAAGGCTTCTTTTACCGGGAAATTCTTGTTTTAAGATCTTATTCACTCTTCAAGTTTCCCGCTAACATACTTCCAGAGCGTTTTCATCTTTTAACTTGCTCTATTTTTCCATTAGACATAACATTCGTATCTTTTCTGTGATTTTATCTTTCCACTTTCACTTTATCTCTTCTTTATCACTTTATATCTTCACTTCGTTTTCCTTTTATTTCCATATATTTTCATTACATACCTCATGTCCCTCTCTATCACTGCCATAATTCTTTAAATTGCCTCAGTGTCATTGGCTAATGTGTATATCATCAGAAAATCTTATTAATTTTTCTTCCTTTACCCAGTACTTAATTATCCCTTTCTCTTTTTCCAAATGTTATTTAAAATTTTCTCAATATTAAATAAGGTTGGTAAGAGTAGCAGCCTTGCCGTAATCCTTTATCCAACTATAAGTATAAAGAAAGGGAAATGCGTCTATAAATTTGAAATTAATTTTATATACTAGGCTAGAAAAGTAATGTCAGGGCTTTCTTTAATAGCCTTTCGGGTTTTCTACAAAGGATGTTCCCATCATCAGGATACAAATATTACTTCTATTCATAGAATTAACAATGTAGTATACATTCTATACGTACTCTTTGCTGCACTCTACATTATAATATTGAGTGTTATTTTTTATTGTCATAAGAAGAAAGTTTCCGAGTGAAAAGCACATGCTGAAGAATGGATAGTTTGTATATACTTCGTACTCTTTTATTACTAGTTTCTGTGCACTTTCGCCTTGAAATCTGAAAATATATGATCAAATATTCAGATGGACGTTTCAGATAATTTATTTTAAACTTTGCCTGTTTTATTCTATATAATATTTACCATTTTGTTACTTTGATTACGGTGCTTATATATTTCCGTAATACTTGTTATCTGGTAGATTTCAAGCGTTCTTAAATAGAATCTCGGAATAAGCAAGCACCTATCTGAATTTCCAAGTCAATGCACAAATGGTGATAAACCCGTTCTTCTAAAACGTAGGAAGTTTTCTGAATACGATGAATATTTTCAAAGGATAAACACAGAAACCTAGTTTCCCTGCACTATAAGACACATCTTTAAGTATTCTATCAGCATCTAGCCATATCATGGAGAATTTTAATTCCACATAGGAGTCTCTCTTTTGTTAAAGTATAAAATCTAATGTTTTAATATTTGCAGTGTTATGCAGTATTATAATATTTATCATATTAAAATTATCATTTCTCTCTATTTTGAAATATTTTTAACTAATCTGGGTTTGTATAGATCAAAATTACATCAATTATCCATGAGAGAAACCCACTCTGCTCTCGACACAGTACTCGCAAAAATCCAATAATGGGAGGGAACCGAAAGGATGTTATAGAAGGTCATTTGCAGTTTTATTCCTTCTAAATCAGTTTTCAGTTAATTCCAAAATGAAAAGTAATTATAAATTAACAATTATAAACCAAGCTAAGTGCATTATGAGCAAATAAAAACCATTTATATTTCTTTATATCTTTCGAGGATTCTATTTACGAACATGCTCTCCGATTGGAAAATATTTCTTGCTTCTTTTCTCAACATTCCAACGCGCTTAGAAGTTAAGTTTTAGTATCTATATTAAAAATAAGCCATTGGAGCTCATTAACAGTGGTTGATTTTCATAGCATTAAACAAAATATTGGTGTATATTTTGGAATTTTTGTTTCAATTTATAAATATATTTTTTTAAATATTTTGTTTCTTTTTTTTAAATTTTTAATTTATACGAATTTTTGGAAAATGTTTGACGGTTGTATACTTGGTTCTATGGATTATTTAATATTCAGCTATTGCTTCTTCCTAGTCCACGGAGATAGTGAAAGGGTGATTGTTTATCACTTGGCAGTTTGCGAGGATGGGGTATTAATTACTCGGCAGCATCGTATTGTAGGAATTCACTTTGTAGCCATATATTATTGACGCTTACACTAAAAAATTCTCTTTGAGTGATTGTTTCATAATTGAAATCAATGAACCTCAGAAACGATATTAACTGGAAATATGATATTTGATAATGTTAATCATTCCTTATGCCTAGTTGGAAATGTTTGCACGTGTGGGTGGGTAACCAAACTACCGCTACACTTCTGTAATATAATTTTTAATACCACACTGTAATACCTCTACCTGGACCAAAACCTCCATATAGCCTTGATATTATTCCACGATAACCCCATTAGATAATAAAAGCAATGATTATAAAGTTTCTAGGTACAGTTATTACGAAGCTTAAAAATTATACTAATAGAAGATGATCATCAACTCTTTATTAAACAGCCATCGGATATTTAGACGTCAGATGTACCTAATCGTTCTCTTTAATCCCCAAACATTATAATTTATCTTGAAGTAGTATCAGAAAGGCAGCATGCATTATATAAGTCATCGGCAGGCCCTACATGAAAGAATTAAGTATTTATGCAGGCTATTGCTCATACTAAATAAATATTAATCATTAAATTATTTATAATTTTAATTTAAGTAGGTAAGAAGAAGAGAAAAATTTGATCAACATGGGATTTCAAGAATAGGGGAAAAGGAAATATTGTGAAACGATTTCAATATAAGAGAATTTATTCCTTTAAATCTTCTTAGCAACAGTTTATATTTAGCAGATACTTCATCGTGACACATGCGCACCTTTTAGGCCTTCGAACCATTTATTTGAGCTCATCCTGTTAATATGCTAAACGGATTACGAAGATCATCGGCTATGGAAAGATCTGTGCTAATGGAGATATTTAGCTTGCTCCAGAGTGCATTTTTTTACTTCATTAAATAACTATTTTATACGAGAAAACATTATTTTATAAACGTGGAATTAATTTTATTTCTTTCCCGGTTTATGTAAGCGCATCCTAAAGAATTGGCATATGGGCGTAAGGAATACTTATTACGTGATAAACTTCCTACGAAGCCAAAATTGGGTCCGAATGGAATGGATAAATCTTCACTAAAACAGGAGGAACGGCCGAAGTTAATTCTTGGGATTTGGAAAGGATGGCTATTTATCAGTCAATTCAACGGGATGAAATAGTGAGTCATCGAATCTCATAATTCGTCGATCTACCTGCAGGGAAAAACTTCGTCAAGTCCTCTAAGTTAACTATGGAAAAGAAAATTTATCTTTTTTGGAAATACATGGCTTTAAAGCGCCTTATAGAATTCAATATAAATCTTAGAAAAAAATCTTCAAGAATAATATCAATGGATTGATCTTTTAAATATCTTGTAGTGTTTATATTATAGATATTTCTTCTAGGGTTCAAAACAATAAATGTTTTATGGTTTGAGGAGTCATATTTTTAAAATGAGCAAATTGGAAAAGGCGGTCAAAAGTTTGTCAGGTAGGAAATAAACTCTCTGGAAAATGGCAGGATCAGGGTTCGAATCTTGCGTGAGGCACCGTATTAGTTTGATTTAAGTATTTCCTTTCGCAGGTTTTTTAATTTTAAATAAAAATATTTTTACTCCGGCATGGAAAGTATTTATTTATTCAATTCAATTAATTGCTTCAGCCAAAACGTTAGGCTCCTGAAGGCATGAAACTATCCTTGTCCGGGTAATACTTCTCATATCACAGATGGGTAGGCTACGACTTATTTCTTCTTTAGCGTACGTGAACAAATCCCGCATGGTGTTAATCCCCCCAAGAGGTTTGGCTGTAGTTACTCCAATAAACTAAAATGTATTAATTAACTGTATTGCTTATATTGGTCAATGGTGTGAGAAGGGAGGAAATTGTTCGGTGGAATCCGAAGAAGGCAGAAAAAGCGGACGAAGGAGACGTTGAGAGGTGGTGGGGTGTTGGAGGGAGAATGCTAGGCAAGCGGGGAAGAGGAAGGAAGAGCATGGTCTTTTTGGGCGGTATGAAGTCAGGTAGCAAGTGCTAAGAACTGAAGAAGGAAGTAATGTAGGACAAACTAAAGGGATTTGAAACGATGCGTAGTAGGTACGTAATAATTACTAGGGACCATCCAAAATAATATTATATTTTCAAAAGAAAAATGTGCCTAAAATTATTTGCTGGCAGAAATACGTTCTTTTAATGAGGAAGTTGACCTTTGATAGAGGAATTTAATTGAATTGAAAATTACGGTACCATTCCCCCAAAGAAGGGCAAACCCGAGGAAAACTGTCATTGGATATCGCTCGTCAACACGGCTCAGGGCCATAGGCAAGGCCTTCATGGGTGCTCGAATATACTAGTAATAATCCATCGAAAAATGTAAGAAGGGTTAGGGCTCTATTTCATTCCAAATCCTCTTCGACCTCGCAATGAAATGGTGAAGGATCCTTGGGCGCTTTCTGTGTGTTCTTGTAAAACGCAAACCTCCCCTCCCTCCCTTCCCTACCCGCCTCTCTTAAACCCTTCTCCCCACTTCCGAGAGCAAAGCTCGCTACTTCCCTCATACAACTTCCACCCACCCTCGGTCGACCCATCCGCTCCGCGGTCCCTGCGGCAACAAAAGGCGACCCGGTTCCCGGGGAAAATATATAGGGCAAGGTGAGCGAGCCGGGGAGGTTGTACGGCCCACCGAATGGCTCTAGCGAGTCGTAAAAATGGGAGGGAGAGGAGGGACGGATGGAGGAAGTCAGGAGGGGAGGGGAACAAACTGAAGACGAGGGTAACGGCGCCGGACATTCGCGGTCCGTATCGTCTCTTGCGGATATATACAATCCCTGCCACAACGGAGCTACTATTTCGCAGTATTGCATAATTTCTTGAATGGGCCGCTTAGGAATCAGCGGCTAAGTTCTCACACATGAAAAAATAGAGTCATTTAGCCTTATTCCAAATAATAACGATTTTTGAAACTAATATCTATTTTTTAATTATGGTAGTACCTACGTGTGGTAATTAACCGCGCTCATTCATGATATTGTTTACTCCAGTTCAGGAAATGACTCAAAGTCTGACTTAAGTTATACCTTGTTAATTTCAATGTATAACGAGTTGTCCTACAAACTCGAATATTGAATGTTGTCTTGTGTTCGTCCTGGATATTGTATTGTCATGCAGTGGATGTTTCTTAATGAAGTCTACGGGTGTTGTGATTTCAGTCGACGGAATAATTTTAAACCAAATTACTGATCAAGTGAAATTCCTCAATATTTAGTGAAGCTTGATTTTGCAAATATAACAGCTCCTCAAATGAGAGCTGTTCCACGAGGCTTCCATTTTTCCATAGAAAAAAGTCTTTATCCAATATTCGAATATTGCGCACCCTTCTTATGCCTCGTGCATGAATATAAAAAGGAAACTTTATTTTCACTTCAGGCGTGGATGGGCTCTTTTAAATGTGCTGAATGGTCTTCTCCACCGTTCGCTCCTTCCTTTCTTGGTAAACCTTCCTCCTGTTCCTTATTTTTTTACATGCATGAATCCCGGAGATACCAGCGAGGAAGAGCCCCAAGGCAATTTACGCCCATGTCGAAAGATACGCATTCATTCCCACCTCTTTCTCCCCTCTGCTCTTCTTCTATCTCCCTTTCCCTCATCTGCATCCTTCCGTTCAAGTCCCCACTCCGCTCTCCCTACGCCATTACTCCGATTGCATTGCCTTTGAGTGCTGTAAGGGGAAATCTCAGTCCGGTCGGACGAGTCTGTTTGTGCACACGCTCCGTGACGCGAAGTTTTTTTTCCACTTTCTAATGTCGATCTTCGGCCATGGGAGCGCATGTGGTCGAGAGGTCTATGCAATTTGTATACTTGCATTACGTTTGATGGACTAAGGATTTAGGAAAGATATATCAGAGCACACTTTGAGAACTGATATATATATATACACATATATATGCGGAAAACTATTAAATGATTAAAATTGCACCCTGAGAATATTATGAGTTAAAAAAGTGAGACATTTTTCACACGCAATTCCTATAATCATGGATGAATACGAAGTACGAGTACAGTAGCAGAGTAGACGAAGAAAGGAGCAAATGTTTATATTTATCCTCAGTGTCCTACTTAAAACCCTGCCATTGTCTTTTTATTTCATGTGTGTCCACCAGCCAGAATCACCTCTGAGGGATGTGCCAATGAAATACTTTTCCCTTAAAACTTATTGGTGAACTCTAAACTCAATTCTATATTTCATTTTGAAAGAGTCTGAGAGTTTGCATAAAAGGAAGTGACATTCTGGATTTCCTTACCCTTTATTTCTTTTGACATTTTCATCTCAGAGAGACCATCCTTCCTACAGTCTGTATCCCGGCGCGATTCGCCCGCCGTCATTCCAGTCCCATGGAACTGAAATTCAGAAATCCCTTGATATTTCCTCCGCAAAAATATATTCCAAAAATTTGCTTTCTCACCTTTAATATTTGACGAAATGCTCACAATACTTGCACTTTGACGCTAAATATTTTTTTACGTAAACTATATCCCGTCATTCCGAAAACAATGTTTTTAAACAAATCCTGAAAAATCGAATACGCATACGAAAATATTTCTTCCCGTCGGTCTCGGAAGATTTTTGGCCGTTTTTATCCGCAAGTTCCCCCGGCTTGTTTTGGAAACCTCCCTCGCCAATCTATATACCTACTACTATGTCTCATCGTCTATGTCAGGCAACGATTCCCGGCATCCCCCCTTCCCCATCTACGCACCTTCTCGCGGCGGAGGGAAATGGGGAGAGGAAGAACGGACTGTGGGAGGGGGGGAGCTTTAGGGGGTGGGGGTAGGTGGTGAGAGGGGAGGGAAGGTTGGTTGGGAATTGGTTGCCGACGGAGTCCCCGAAC
>LYUA01000124.1:633747-643914 GCA_002093875.1 Calopteryx splendens
GGGGGGTGGGGGGGGGGGGGGAGGAACGGGAGTTGAAAGGAGAAGGGGCGATGGGGTGGGAAAGGGCAGCTCTGGCAAACCTCCCGAAATCAACTCACGGGTCATTAGACACGACCCAGGAGTCAATGGGACGGGGCGTGGAGGCGTTTTTTTTTCCCCTCCGACCTCTCTCTCCATGCATCCATCCCCTTCCCCAATGACCGGAGGTGTGGGAAATTTGAATTCCCATGTATAATCCATTGAGCGTGCCTTTGGGGTCGTGCTGTTGACCAGGTTTGTTTTCAGGAAGTGCGTGGAGTAAATCAGGCGTAGTTGTGGTGTTTTGATTCTCTCCCACCGGGCGGTCAATACCCACGTGACGACGTTGATGCCTGGAAAATTACCTCGTTCAACTACGGGTTGTGTTCGATCGAGTGGGTGAGCGGTTGACGGCTCGGAAAGTTCTGCATCTATTTGTTTTCTACTGGTTATATTTTTTCCGATTCCCAAGGGAGTTATGCCGAACTTGAGTCTCCAAACCGCTTCCAGCATGGATCATCTGATTGTGTAGGCATGTATTTAACAGCTTAATTTGTATTCAGAATATGCGAGTAAACTTTGGGATGCAACGTCTGTTTCTTAACCCCAGTACATTTCCAAAAAAATTGTTTCTCATTTAAGTACTTATAATTCCGTTTATTGTTAAAATTTTCGAATACCCAGTGATTAATAACATCTCACCTGGTGGTCAAGGTTTAGGACCATTAGGTAAAATTTTGCCCTTGATTTATTTGGCACATGATATTTAGATTAATTATGGATTTTATAGGTAATTAATAAAATTTATCTAATCCTGTATATATTAGTCATTCAGGATTATAAGTTTAGTTGCATGAGATATGTGATGGAAAAAATTATAATAATAAAAATGTCTCCCTTTCATGAGATGGTCTTCATAGATTTACCTCTGAAAACTTGAACTGCTCGTAGATCTAAGAAATCCGTAATTAATATTTTAGTTTCCATCGTATTATAGGCACAAATGAAATGGAAAAACGTGACCCCGTTTCCAAAATGGCGAATTACTTCTCCGATCGAAAATAAAATTGACTGCTCTTTGGGTACACTTTTATTCTATATACTCACAAATATGTGAATGAACTAAGAATAGTTTATCTGCATTTCAGGTATCATAAACCTTATAGCTCATGCTGTCTGTCTGTGATGAAGAGGGCTCATGAAAATAACATCCTATGGCATCCTGATGCGTGTGGGTTTCAAATCAATTTATGTAACAATTTTATCTTCACATTGAGGACACTAAGAGATAATTATGATGAGGAAGGTAAATTTCATCATTCCTGTTGTCGAGTTGTGAGACTAATTCGCCAATATTATTACATCAATTTGACTTCCGTCAAGTATGATTTGTAATGCTACTTCCGGCTCCCTCGTGAACTTCATTGCTTTCTTCGTCTTAATAGCTAAAACATTTTCGTTATCTTTTTATACACAGTATTATAGTACCTACAAAATATTGAATCTTACAATGCTTCCATGAATGGCCTCATTTCTGCCTAATCTTCTTATTTATTACCTTATTCCAGAGTTGGAGTATAATAACTCGACTTGAAATATTTCCTTTTATTTCCATGTAATTTCGCCAGAACAACGGCATTTTTTTTATTAATTCAATTAAGGGTTGAAAATAAAGGTTGTAGATATATGTCTACCTTTTTCCTATGATGGCAGTACTATTTATTAGCATACCTTTTATTTTCATGTAAATATGACACAGAATTTAAAATTATTAGTCTCGTAGCACAATTGAACAATGAACAAACACTTCGTTAGTGTATCATTTAATATTACATCATCGATAACAATATTCTAAGCCATTTATCGTAGCTGCACACAAAACTATCCATATAGAACAAGGAAAATACCTTTCATTAACAATTTTATGCTGATAGATGAAATTTATGCTCTGAGCTACCAGGTGTAAATGGTGTAGAAAATAAGGTCTTCCCCGTTGATTTAGAGAGAAAAAAAAGTTAAAACGGAATCGCTGACCGTTTTCAAGGGCTGGAGAGCTGGACCATGCATCAGGTGTGGAAGGCATTTTTTATGAAGATGTGAACGCATGAATCTAAATAAAAAGTTCTGAAAATGGGAAAGCATAAAAGCCCTTTCGGAGTTTCTCTCACAGTTGGGCGGAGGAATTTGCAATGGTTGCGAAAATATAAGATAAACCACAAATTTCGGATTAAATTTTCTAATTCAGTGGAGAAAACAGACGGAGTTAGTTTTTCAATCAACTGGATAGTCCTTTTTCGTGGAGACAGCTCATAAACTATGCAGAAAGATTCTAGCTTTAAAAAGAGTATAGATGTCTTCTTAGGGGCACATTTTATTATTTAAATTGATTCCTAAAAATTACCTTAGGTATACTATGTTTATTTTAAATAGGTTATATTTCCAAGCACACCTAATTAAGTAACGCTACCTTGCCAATGCACAGGTTTTCGTTAGCTATGTTTAGTGTAGCGCATTGAGTATTTTTTCATAGTGGGTTTAAATTTCACTACAAATGCGTTGAGCAATAATTAATGTTCTATGAAAATTTTTATGTTTTCGGTGATTGTGTTTAGAATTACCAAAGTAATGCAATTAGAGCCACACGCATTTCCCAAGCTCATTACGGAAAGAATTATTTAAATCGGGATAGATTGAGATAAACAAATGAAACCGGGAATGAAGTCGGCTTATCTGGTGTATTTTGGTAAGAGTCGGTTTTAGGTGACTTCGTGAGAAACTTCTGATCGTGATTCAACTCTAGGGTTAATACGCGATGTCATAAGCGCCAATGCGTTAAAATATGCACTGCCGCCGTATATTTTCCAAGCAACCATAATTTATTTCCCGGTGTCGAAAATATTAATATTGGAAATGGTAATAGCCATAGTAAGTAATAGTAAGGATTTTCGGAGTTGATTTTTATCAAGTTCAAACTCAATATTAATTAGAATTTGTCGGTTATTTAGTCCGCTACATACTTGTTCGTATCTGAAGTTGTGCAGTGAAAGTGTAATGCACAAAACTTTTCGTTATGTCCTTTCATAATGTCTCGAAAACAGTAGGTAAGAATAAGTAGGTACCATTATATGTTTTACATTTAAACGGCTAAAAGGCTAACGTCGTAAACCTTTGTATTGCAGAACAGAAAGAGTATTCAATCAAGCGTATTGAGGTAGGTTTCGGACTGCTCCTAACTACTGTAATGTACTGCGTTTGGCGTGGAATTCTCCTTGTTTGCCCTACATCGCTTCTTCTTAGATTTAAAGTTGAAGGTAGCAAAAAGGAGGTCGTTACCATTTATTCGAAGTTACCCATAGATTTAAGCCTATTATCATGATGGGGAACAGCTTTTTAATGGGACAACTCTATTTCATCCATATCCAACTCGCAATGAACAGTAACAGGAAGACCGAGCTTGACTCGGTAAAGGGGAGCTCAGTGAGAAATTTATTATTCATGAAAATGACACATTGCGTTGTTCTTTCTAAATAGTGTAATAATGAGTCAAACTCGTATTTATTAATGATTGTAAAACGAATCGCGGATGCTCTAATAATCAGCGTTGAAATGACAACGAATGATTCGGTTATATTTTTTCTTGCATTAGACTATCTTTTCATAATTGAACCTTGACCACTTTTCACGAAAGCATTTGATCAATCCTCAACTTCTTACATTGTTTACCTGTAGTAATTATATTTTTTTAATCAAAACAATAGCATAGGCTAAATTATGGCCTAAGTAGAACTGCATACATCCCACTCAATCACAAAACGAGACAAGTTGTCTCTACAGCTATACCAACGCGGTTACATCGCAAGTGATTAGTTTTTCAGCAATTGATAAGTGTTACAATGCGTTTTTTACTTATTAATTTGGTTAAAATTATGATAAATATGATTAAATTCTGTCATTATCTAACGATTACTTATAATCATTTGCATGTTTTTAGTTGTCCCATAGTATCATTCGTTTTTCTATTGAAAACGGCAAAAGGCAATCTAGTTTTCAAGGAATATGAAAATGTTCATGTTTTAATTTAAAGTAAGCATCATGCATAACCATGTATTATTAATTCTATTTAAATTAAACGATGTCTTTGCTAGGGGTCAATTCATACGTTTAGCTTAAAATATTTAATGATTGTAGTCTCTCAGAGCGCCCGTTTCCCATCAAAAGCTTTCTAGCAAACATATTCATTTCTTGGATAGATTGTTTATCTAAGGAAAACCTTCATGACAAAAACGAAAGGAACAATTCCAGGAATTGGAGGGAGAAAAGTTGGGAACGATACTTTGAGAAAAATACAATTGAAAAATATGCTTTTTCCATCGAAAAATGTTTAGGTTTTACAAATTATGAACAATGCCAAGAGGAGTTCTTTCTTTTAAGCCAATCTAGGGGTCAGTATTTCTCTCTTCCATGGAGCGTCAGACCGCTTGGATATTTTACAGCATGTGTCTAGTTTACCGTCAACAGCGAATATTCCAAAATTCTCCAGATAAATATAATCATGACGCACGTTAACTGTATGCTACGCTCAAACGTATTGTTAGCAGCAAGCGGTAATGACTCATTTTCCGGTCGTGGAAGTCTTATAACTGACAGAGGTGCGGAAATTGAAATCACACGACGAGAATGAACGCGATCCATCAACGTTTACGCAATCCGGCGTTATTGGTTTCCGAGAAGATTTTGTGCTCGGATAATGAAACCTTTTTTTTCTTGATCGCTGGAGATCCTGGGTATAATCTTGCATAGTTGTGATCCAGTATCATCATCCACCAGTGATATTTTCTCGGAAATTATCTGCTTCTCGTTAAATCATTTTTGTGGCCATTAGGAACTTTTTTCATTCTCCCAGCATATCCTTGTGTGGCTTAGTTCGTCTTATAGGTACCTTTATGATAGAATAATTAAGTATGTTTCTTTCCGAATACATTTCAGGATAGGTGCAGGACATTTATGGAGGTATTCTTTCTATTTGCAGAGTAAAATGTGATAGTTCCACTCCATATGAATTCTCCATCCGGCCATGACGCCTTTAGTAGCTTAGGCGCTTGTTTGGCTTGGAAAATATTCTGAAACGTTATCACATCGCCACTAAGAGCAAAACATTTAAGTCTGTGTAGTAATTTGAAACCGTGACTAAGAGATTAGTCCTTGAGTCTTCAACTTTGCGCTTGTCTGTTCAGCTCTCAGTCCATTAAACATGTAATACAGTAGTCAATTACACTTGGACTAGCGTTTAAGCGGTGATGATAGCCGAAGGGTGTTCCTATTTTACGTAGCTATTGCATTGCGGATCGAGGGATTACTCTAGTATAGCGCAGTGAACTATGTACCCTGAGAAGGCTTTACTATTTGGCAGCAGGTATCTCAAACCGCTTGAAGGGATCGGAGGAGTCAACATCGTTGAAATAAAATGTCAGCATGTATGTGAATTCTCTTCAATTGAGAACATCAAAAGGGTTTGGATCGGTCTACATCTAAGTTCGGAGATAAAATTACTTGGATACGTAATATTATCAGGTAGGAAGCAAAGTTAGACCCATGGATGATGGTGCCTCGAGTAATATTTCGTACAAATTCAAGGTCCTCTTTTCCGCATTTGGTTCATATAAATCCCACCATCATACAGAAAACTTAGTAGAGGCGGAAAGGGAAGTCGAGAATAGTGCAACCACGGACGAACAGACTTAACGTAAACGTTCACGAGAATCATCAACGCGGCCGTATACGGGGGGGATCTTGTGACAAGCCGAAGATAAATTAATTTCGGCCGACTGGCGCCTTACTTCGGGTTGAGTGATGCTCGGGACGAGCGTCGCAAAGTGAAGACAATGCTGTGTTAGCGGTAACAGCAAGCCTGCTAAGGTAGGCGACCCATTATACGGAACCATGATCGTGCGGAAGGAGTTCCACGACAATACATCCCGAGTCATGACAGGCAGCCCCGCGACACGTCACCCAGCCTACGACAGTTCGGCCTCAGGGCTTTTCGTGCACGCGACTCTTTTAACCCAGACATTTTAGTCCCATGACATTACCGCCCTGTAAACCTCACCTCCGGTTGCCTATCGCGCGGCGATTTATCGATCGATATTAGGCATGAGAATTTCAATAAGCAAGATAATAGTATATGCGTAATCGCAGTATCAATGAAGTGGTGTTTATTCAAATAAACATTTAGGAGCTCATATAACTGTTCTTCTAATGTATCATATCTTTTATATCCATTGCTCCCTCCTAAATGCTTGTTTGAATATCCATCTCTTTATTTTTTTTACATATTATCATGCATATTATTAAAATGCAAATTGAAATTTTTATGCCTACCATCGATCGTCATACCGCCGAGCAATACGCGCTTAGATGTGAGATTTACAGGGCTGTAATGTTAAGGGGCTGAAATCCCGCGGGACGAAAAGTCGTGGGGCCGAATTGTCGCAGTCTGGCTGAGATGCCGGGTGAAGGAATGAACGGGGCTGAACGGACGTGATACGTCCGGAAGGAGAGTGAGCGCTTTAGACAATGCGACGGGAATATGAAGCGAGTTGGAGGAATATCCGAATATCTTAAATGGAAGATGCTTAGTGCCGTGACGGGAAGTCAGAGGGGAGTGAAGTGATGCGAAAAGGTGCGATGAGGGTTAGATGCTAGAGGTGGAGCGAGAAACGTCGCGAAAAAGGCACAAGGATTAAAGGGATCGGCGTAAAAATAGTGCAACCGGGAGACGCTGAAAGGGATTAAGGAAAGACGTTAGTGACAGTATTATTTCGTACTCTCCCACTATGGGGTCCTAGCAGTAGATTACAAGGACTGATTTCTTTTTCTGGTTCGAGATGTCTTTCCATTATGTTTTTTAGATAAACTAGAGGAGTCCTAATAGTTGAATTTTACAGATGCTTTTAGCTATAAAACTATATTATTTCTCTTTGCAGACATTACATTTTACCTTGTAGTAGTGCGTACTTTACTTGTTCGTTCAATGGTAAAAGAACCTCAGTGACAAAAAGTATAAGGCGTTGCTATAATTTTTAGTTAATTGCTTGAAATTAGGAGTCATTTTCAGCTCTTTCAGAACAATTGTGGTTCTCATGGTTGTCGAAAAGAAGCCATATAAGTTTGGCCCGTCGGTCATGATGGTGTGGTAAGCAGAAACATTAAGAAACTGATGTTGTAAAAGAAACCGTCCAATACATTACAAGAATTGAACCGATCATTTAAAAATTTCTACTTTGCATGAGATAATAAACAAAATCAATATTACACGATGCAAGATCATAAACTTAAAACAAAATTATTCAGTTCCGAGTGCTAGGTGCCCATACTAATCCTTTCTCATTCCCTTAATAATCTATATTGCATTTCCTCAATTTGTTTTCGTGGTTAATCAATTCAAGTTCACGGTTGTTATTGATTAGTAAATTAATAGGTAGCTATAACTTTTGTTCAAGCTCGAAGTGCCTACCATACTATCGGAATATTATTTTTCCCTTAAGCATCGAATTTAATTAACTTTGAGTCTTAATAAGGCCAATAGAAAGATATTTAGTTTATTTATGCACTGGAGGAGATGTAGTGAATTACGTTTTTCCCGTTATTCATAGAAGGTTTTGACGTTACTGCCTTCTATTTAATTGGACGCAAATGTAAATTTTAATATACGCTTAGTTTCGATTTAAATTATCACAGCTGGTTGCACAGTTTGTGAATTGAAAATTTTCGATCGAATTATTGCGTATTCGCTAATATTCGATTAAAAAGTGCCATCGATTTCAATTCACTGTTATATTTCCTTCCTTTTCGTGCTCTTTTTATCGTCGCGTGTGAAATGAGTGAGCCAATGGAATATCCCCTGGGATGGAACGGGTAAAGCAATTTTAGAAGAGGAAACTGTATCACCCTTCATCGAAAGAGTTTTTTGTTTTCTGATATTTATTGCCTATGCACTGCACTTCACTAGATAGCGTTCATACAAAGGGTATGAGGTTTCTAAATTCCGTATCTGTTTTTATGGTATTTAAATTAATGACATTATGGTTATTGTTTGTGAATTTCGATGGGAAAACCATATCCAAATTAGGATTTATATTAAATGCATTGCAAATAACTCTTACAATTGCCTATGTAAGTAGGATACTTTTTTAATGAATGGGCTCAATGCATGTTAAGAAGGATGATTAATATATTTCCCAAAGAACTTTTGTATGATTCGACTAGTAGAGGCATTACCTTATATCATATAATAATTCAAGTAGTTACAACTGAAAAAAATAAATACACGCACAATTTTTATATTCTCTTCACGATAGCTATATACTTTCGATTTTTAATCAAAAGAATGTTAACGCTCGTACTTTCAGTGTGTGAGTCCGAGTGTGTATTCTAGTACTTTGGACACATTGTATTTTCTCGTATATTGACGTTTCATTTATAAGTAAACTCTTAGAACAATATGGCTTGCCTTTTTGTATTTTGCCCTCTACATTTCTGGTGGCTAATATTGTATCTAGTCTTTTATAATTACATGAAGATTTTTGAATAAATTCCTTTAAACTCTTACGTCGGGTCAAAAAACAATATTAACAGTTTTCCACTTGATAATGTTTTTATTACAATTAGTTTTGATGCGATGCATAATTTTCAAGTAAAAAACGATATAGCGTGTCGATATTAATTGTAATAATGCTAAAGTGTTTCTATTCATTATGGGACGGATTCACCACGTCGTACCTTGAACTATAACCTTCCCTTGAAGTGCATCAATTGTGAAAAAATTTGATAAATTTTAATTTTAGGTTATTTGAAATCGTACCAATTTGGTCCTAGGCTTTTTATTAAGCTGAGCGCGGAGCAATGGCTAATCGAGGCAATTAACCCAATACTATCAGGACTAATTGGTAGATGGGGGTTATAGGAGGAGGAATTGGAATTGATTTGTTGTCCTTTTAGTTTTGGAGTGCGAGTGTCACGAAAGAAAAAGCGAATGCACAATGAGCTCATTTTTCCTTTGACGTAATGATTTTCATAGAACGGGTATTTTTCTTCGTTGACTTTATAAGTTTTGAGCTTTAGTTCACATTTTTTTCAGAAATTTTCTCCATCTACTTTTGACATTCCTTCTTATTATTTTCTGGAAACTCATCTGCGCGTTCTCAAAGGCCGAATGACTTCTTGCTCCAATTACTTTGAGAAGGGAACTGTTTTGTCATAAAATGGAAACCTCCGCCGTTAACACAGCATTTTCCAAAAGCTATAATTTATGTTTTTTTATGGCTGACTATAAACATTATCACTACAAATTAAACTCGGGATGATATTTCTCATTTTACAAGCTGTTCACACGTTGTGAGTTAAGGTTACGTGTTATATATATCGTGGAATTAGAAGAGTTGTACAGAGACTAAATACCGTATCAGAACTTTCACGCAGTGTTCATTCCAACATGCTACCCTGACGTTGTATTCCTAATTCTAAAGATCATATGGTAAATTTTAACTTGTTGAATTATTCAAAACAATGAAATTGTGGGCGACCCATTTTCACGGCGACATTCTCCTCTCCCTCTGCATCTGATTAAATGTACTTTCAAATGAGATTCAACTAATAAACTTCATGCTCTCAGGCGTAACGTTGCGGTACTTCATTATGTGAATAAAATAAACTTATGGAAGTCCGCAAAAACCTTTTTGTGGTGTTGACTCTGTTAATTTTTTTCATGAAATTCAACGAATAAAGGTGATAAAGTTTTTATTAATGAGTCATGGGTCAGTTTTTTTCAGCATGACAATATATAAAACAATGAAGACTAAGAAATTGTACGAAAAATTATAACCGACAGGTGAATTGGATTATTTTACGTAATTAAATTATAATATGATCCCAGTAGCCTAGGCACGGGTTGATTAAGGTCATTGCGAACACTGGGAAATGGGACATTAGATCTACTTGGCAGGAATTGAGGCGCCTTGGCCTCGGAAAGCCAAAGCGATCACCAACTAAAATAAACTTTTCCCTAGACGAATTGAACCGTCGATTTCTCACTCCAGTCTTAAAGGATGATGATAATTGCTTAGATCACATTCGGTCTTCTGAAATTGAAAA